>QBDW01001205.1:0-47923 GCA_003261595.1 Maconellicoccus hirsutus
CCCCCCCCCCCCCGCTTCACTTTACCGCACAGCAAAAAAATCGTCTCCGAATGAAAATAATTTATCAATAATAAACGAAAAAATTTCAAAAAATCTCCTCACTTCAAATATAAATTTCTGAAATTGAAAAACGTGTAGAATTTAATCCCCTTCCCCCACTTCACTTTACCGCACCGCTAAAAAATCGTCCCCGAATGAAAATGATTTATCAATAATAATGAATGAAAATTCTTCGAAAAATCTTATCACTTCCCCCCACCAAAAACAAATCATTCGACCTGAAAAAAAGTGCTGATCACTCAGAATCCAAAATCTAAAATTCCGCTTAATTCAAAAATCTATTCAAAATGCAACAATTGCTCCGTAATTTACCAAAATTACAGCGAAATTACAACTTTTTTTACCACCAATTCCCAAAATTCACTGGCTACTTGATCAGGCTTTTTAAAACATGAACTGTAAATTATCACTCGATCAAAAATAATCACATTGTGCAAAAAATTACCAAATTTTACGAAAAATTTATTAAAAATCAACCTCCCAGATCATGGGTAATTCATGGAAGAAACCAAAATTCACTAATTTACTAAGGTAAGCTGTAAAAATCACTCCACACGTCACCTTCTCACTACTCATCTCACGTCTTGTACTTTCAGATACAAAACTCCTCGTCGCAAACTCTCCATAATGGACCTACCCGAAGAATTATGGCTCGAGATATTCAAAAATTTGGAAACTTCGGATTTGAGATGTTGCGTATCTCTCGTTTGCCGCGACTGGAAACGCGTCGTTCAAGATTCGTCGCTATATTCACGTATAATTTTAGATTACAAATTAAAGCATCAATCTATTTCGATAGTCCAAAGATACCGACCGTTTATCACCAATATCGACGTAAGGCACGAGTCAAATTTGGATTTATTGCTGGAAAATATCATGTTATGCGAAAATCTACGATTACTTAGATTAGATTATTGTCGAAGATGTATAGGTAAAGTACGACCTAGTTCTTTTGTCTAGCTCCAATTAATCACTCTTTTTATTCGCAGATTTAAAAATGAGCATAATCAAAGCGATCTTCAAACATTGTAAATACCTATCTCGTTTCGAAATCATGTACGAGCTGGCACCGGCCAATAAATCATCGTTACGTAAAATCGCCATCATCAGAGTTACCTTTTTCCGTACACCGCCTTTTAGCAAATTCATCATGACTATTTATACGAAAAAAGCCTGGAAGCATAATCGTACCACTATGTCCGCTATTATACATTTCGAAAAACGCCAATGCGCTCAGTTACTTTATAAAATGAACATCAAAGAGTTTATTTGTAGAATAGCTCAAGAAACGTTCGGCCTTTATGAAAAATAATCATGTGTTAATTTTTTTCATTTTATATTCGTCTTTCTAAAGCGTCGATGACATGAAAACGACCTCTGCCTACTAACACGACGTATGCAATTTATCTGACAGTGGTGCTATTAAAGTTATATATGCATGCGCCGTGAATTCTCGCGCATCTCTGAACCGAATGCCTTTCTTTTTCTTTTCACGCAACAGTAACTGGTTCGTATTGGTTGTGATGTCTGCGCAGCGAATTTCCCATCGTTGATAACTCACTAAATATCGCAGATAGATGAAAATTTTGTATAACCTTTTTTGTAGATTTTAAAAAGTACTTTAAAATAAGTTATATGCAAATTTCCTCCAAGTCTGAAATTAAAAGAGATATAAAGCTTGACAATAAAAAAAAAAAAAACAGGAATCTCCTCGAATATGTGATAGATGAACATGACTGATAACTTGGTTTCAAAAATATATTAAAATCGACCCAATTATCCGTTCTATCCTCATATAATTAATTAAAATAACAAATAAAAAATTCAAATTTAAAATCTAGTAAACCTAGTAACCTCCAAAACTTCCGAAATGAATAAAAACCAAATTCATTTGCTTAATCTCAAGAAAAACGACACTACAAAAGTACATATCTGCATGGTTGTGATTTTTACGATAAAATGAATCTACTTCGATACATAAAATCAGGCAGTTCACCCTGTTTGAAATGCTTCTCTACCAGAACTTCCATACTTTGATCATTTTCCTTGACTAAATCTCAACATGCCTCGTTTAGCTCCGTTTATCTTCAAAGTTTACCCGTCTTTACCCACAAATCAAGATTTTGACAATTGTTACCAACCTTGGTATAATTTATTTGAAAATTTTTGTTATTTCATTGAACACGTACGTATAACTTTTGTGGAAAAAATGGCGTTCGACAAGTTACGCAAACAACATTGTACGTATATCATTTTCTTACATTTACGCAGTTTGTCGAAAACAAATACTTTTTACGATTTATTTACTCGGTTCGCTTGAAAATCGCTCGTGGAGATGATATATTCGAGATTTTTTTCTTGTTTACTCGAAATACCATATGTCGAAGGTACTTCACGGTAAAAAATTCGTCAATATATACTCCGATGAGTCGATTGAAAACTCATAATTTAATTCGTGTTTGTAACCGCGATTTGAAGTAAATTTTTACGATTTTGAAAATTCCAAAGTACAATAAAAATACGAAACAATGTCGACCTCTGATTCAATTTATATTTTGATGGCTGTGATTTTAAGTAAGCAAAAAAAAACAAATTTGTGTTGAAAAATGGATCAAAGATACGGTAAATTATTATGCTTTAAGTTCAAGCGTAAAATTTACTGGATTTTTGACGACTTTTCCAATACAAAATTCATATCTTTTGAAAAAAATTTACAACAGATGATTTTTTTCAGCGTTGCAGGTCACATATGTAAAAGGTAAACTGAAATAAGCTCATGATGAATTCAATAACTCATTTTAATCTCCGATATCTTTAAATATTGACATTAGCATGATTTAATATATTCAAAGGTTTCAATCTTATCGTAATTTTTAATTTATACCTCGCAGGAGCTAACGTAGATGCACTAAAAACCGCCTTCGAGAACTATTTCGACGGTTTGGACCAAATCTGCGGAAACGTTGCAGGAGTGGCCGATGCTCGAACCGCCTATAACGATTGTAATTGATCATTTTAAATTTACATTAAATTTTTATTAATCAACCACTGCACCATATCATTTCCTCGAATGTTTACACTTTCATATTTCTTTTTCAGGTGCTAAAGAAGCTGAAACTTATCAAGGTAATTATCACTTCTTAAATCAAAGCTACCCTAATAAACGACGAATCTCTAATTTTCCATTTTTTTTCGCTTATCAAGCTCTAATTAATTGTGTTACGACTGCATTTAACGCTTATAATGCTCCTACTAATGCAATCGCGCACACGTATTCACAATTTATTGTAGGTAAGTATAAATTTTGCCTTCTTTGAGAATACCCAACCCAATCTTTTTTTCTTGTAAATTCTACATTGATACTTAATTTTTTTAACAGACCTCACAAATACACTTTCATCAAAAGTTTTGGAGGGTAAGTAAATTAAAAAAATTGTTTAAATTGTAATGGCTCCAAAAAAACAATTTTTCGTTTCATTTTTATATTTTACAATAAATTATTAATTGTGATTTCATTTGTTTACACGTATTTAGCAACCAAAGACGAGCCAGAAAGTAAGACTGAATTTTTTATGATTACTAAATTATCTTATATATTAAAAGATCAATTTTTAATTTTTTTTTCAGACCTACAACTCATTCCAGTACAAGGTACTACATATATTATTTGCATATAAAACGTTTGAAAATACCATAATTCCATTTTTACTTCTTTTCAAATAAATTTTTCATTATATTTTCCGCAGGTATAAAGGATTTACGTATTCTCGCCTCTTCATTTAGGATAAGGTCAGGCGGCCCTGAACGCAGTTAGATGGACGTTTCAAAATCAATTTATCATAAAATCGTCCTAATTTCTAAAGCAAAAAGTGTTCATATTTTGTATTAAACGTACAAAATATTTTTCAACCCGTTTAAAATACTAATGTATGCAATGAACCTAGAAAAATTGATAGTTTCCGCGCAACAAAATACCGAAAAATTGCGAACATGTGCCCGTCAAGTTGATACCCCGACTGCCTAGTAGCGGAAGATTTACCCTCACGCGCCACAACCGCTTTTCGTAGCGCGAACGCCTGTTTTTTCAAGCTAACGTGGTTGCGACGCGTAACCGCACATCTTCCGCTACTACGCGGTGGACGGTATTAACATGACGGGCACACGTTCGTAATTTTTTTGTAATTTTTTGCACGAAAACTATCAATTTTTTGAGTTTATTGCGTGTAAAGTTTTTCTTACACGCTCCCCCGCCCCTGCACATGTCTCCAGATATATTATACTATAACTTGAAATAATTTATACGTAATTATTAATATTATAAAATATCGTTTTACGTTTGAGAATTTAATAAAATACCTATTATCAAATACGAGTAACAATTGTAAATTTTCATTACCAGGGGTTGCTATTTTTTCTATTCGAGTTATCAAAACTTCAATATAACACTCCTCCTCCAACCCCCTCATCACAAAACATCACCATATCACACATCGCGCACATCCATCGTAAAGCCTACCAACCCACGCGACTTACACGGAAACACACCGCGACCTTGTCCCTGCAACGTACAACTATGCAACACCACTTCGGGCACGTTACATAACGTCGAATAATAATTTGAGCATTTACGAAAACTCATACAAAACACATTACGTAACATCAGTTAACTTCGATGCTTCATGGTACGCAAACACATGGCAGAAAAAAAGATTCCATTGGAATATAAAATATGCAAAAAAATCAGCCCTCCGTACGTAGCACATCGTAACACGCCAAAGGACACTAGAATAACGCTTTAAATCAAATCGAAAAATCCCATCGGCTTAACGTCAAATAAATCGTGACGGAGACGAAGGGGGAACATCAAAGGTCGTCGATTACTTTAACCTTCGTTTCGTCGTCTGTACGTACAATTCGCTCCAGAGATTTTTCCCCGCTTTGCATACGTGCCACGTCCATCGACGTTGACCAATGTCCACATATCGAAGAATTCCATACCATCTTGCGTTAGGATGTTGGTAAATTGCCACAGAATTTCGTCGTCTTAAAGCGGCACGCCCTATTGCAACGAACCTTTACGATATTTTATAAAATTCACAATACAATTACCGTCTGCTTTTACTTCCTGTACATGAGTACCTCGTAAATAACACCGTCGATATTGTGGAAAAACGTCGATAGTCGGAAAAGCAATTATCTAGGTATCTGGGCGAGACAGGTAATAAGGCGAAATTATAAAGCGAATTATTAATTCAGAGATTCGAGTCGGACTCAACCGCATTCGTATCGTTTCGCGTCTCTTACGTAATCTTCGTCGTCCGTCGGTAAACAAAACCCTATAGAATACCACCAGTCGACCTATAAATCCAAGTAAACGCACCGTGACTCCATCAATACCACCGAACATTTTCAACAAATTTTTCCACCCCCTAAACTGAAATTCAATTACGTCACCGTCATCCGAATTACGCGATCGCAAACCATCGCCGTATACGGCAGGTCCATTTCTAAGGTCATCGATGAAGTGGTTCATCCGCGGGCCAATCCATCACACCGGCCCCGCCGCCACTTCGCCAGGTAATTAGTACCAACGAAGAAGTACAAACAACTCGAGCAATTTTTACAGCCCAGTATAGCATCTTTAAATGTCCATAAAACAGACTACCTCACCTGAACATGATACATATCGACGATCTAGTTTCGTAACAGCGTATAGACGCGTTTTACCATATCCACGGCTATTTTTTTTTACCCTCCCTCTTGCCCTCGCCTACCTTCTCGACAGGTATCTGCGCTTTTCGCGTTGTCGTCCGAGTACACTTTAACGACGTCGTAAATATCCTCGCGTAATTTCTCTAGTCGCCTTTCAATCGATAATAAATCGGTATCATATATGTAACATGACAACCCCCGTCCCCCTCCTTTCTACCTAGAGAACATAAAAATCTTCTGTCGCAATAACATACGCTGTGAAAAAGTACACAGAATGCAAATTACGTAAGCAATTTAAAGCTCTTCCATACTAAGCTGAAACATGACCAAAAAAATACTGAAAACTGGAATTAAGTTAATTTAGAATTTTGGTAATTTTCCTGATCAACTTTTGAGTAGAAGAAAACAACTAATTTAAAAAAATCTCTTTGGAAGTGGCCCACTGGAATTTTCCAGAAATATGGTAAATTCGGTTGTAAAGTTGGAGAAATTCTTTTCAAAAATCCAACTTCCATTTAAATTAGAGTCTGCCGCCTGAAGAAGTTCCCTAGTAACCTCATTTCTGAGCTACTTTTGGCCCCTCAAAATCGGGTTTCTGCGTATATCTCATAAAATATTAATTTCACGGGGAAAACCTAGATAAAACATGTTAAGTAAACAGAGATATCTCGAGCATTGTAAACCTCACATCTAATTAACACCTATTAACGACATCACAGCTACTTTTTCCGCCAACAATTCATTCCTCAAAACGACACGAGCGCATTCCCAGACTAATAAAATTTCCAGGTATTTATTCACGCCGCCTTTAATACAACAAACGAGCCAAGCCAAACCTACAGATGAATATCAAAACAAAAAAGAGACAAATTCAATCTTATCGTCGGCCATCTCATCAACGTTTTTATCTATTAATTAATACGTAATAAATCGTTAAATTAGAACGGCGAAAGGTTAAAAATTCTTTACCACGTTTTATCAGCCTTGTAGATAATACGATAGTTACGCTTCGTCGTTCTAATTTCCAAAATATTAAAACTACCTTCTCCTAATGATGGAAAGTTGAATAATCGTCGATAAACACGAATTCGAGCGTCGTTTATAGCCACGTATTTTTATTTCACTTCCAGAGATTGCTAGATAAACGGGCAAACTCGAGTAGTAAGAATTATCCTTCGAACGTATTCGCTGCTATAGTAATTCTCATATTGTGTTGAGTCCTCTTTCGAGCTCCTTTTCGGGGGAAAAAATCGTCTAAGCGAAAAACTAACCTCGGATTCGAATTCAGCACTTCTGAAAACCATGCAATCGATATACATGACGATTTTTTATCAATCTTTGATATCACCCCCTCCCCACCATATCCCCAACCCCTAAGAAAATGACTCCTACGAACGTGTTACGCAAACAAACATGGATAACGTTATATTTTCACGTAAAAATGTTGAAATTTTTCCATACTTTTTACAATAATTCAATCATACTTTTCACTCCTCCCCACTCTGTTCCCCATCTACTAGGCTCCCCACTTGCTCCCCATCTCTAATTACGAAAAGAAGACCCCAAAGGACATGAAAATTGATACTTTGAAAAAAAATCGTAACCTATGATCAATTGGTCATTTTTATCGTTATAGTATTTCTGCATTTTCACGGAAGGGTTGATTAGGTGGGGAGGTTGTGTAGGGGTGAAATTGACAAAACATGATAACATATCGTCATGCATATCAATTGTAAGGTTTTCAAGGGTGCTGATTACGAATTTAGGGTTATTTTCGACATAGGATGATATAATTCAACGAACCCATCCATCGAAGATGTTATTTCAACGTGTACATCAAAATTTCACCCTTACGAAACTTTTTTCACGTACACAAAACATCATCATCTATTTGTCGAGATTATTGACACCTCAAAAAAAACAAGTTACTCTTGCATAAAAACCTAAGATAACGTGTACCCGTACAATAACCCTGATAAATGAAGATCTCAATCTACATATGCGCGGTAATTTATATCAATGTATATTTTATAGCTCATTCGTACTAAACTTTCCGTTTCATCTAAGCATATTTTTTATTACTTTATACATTCGTTCGAGAACTAATTAACGATCGTAACTCGAATAAATAGACCCGTAATTAAAGAGATAAAACTAAAAGAGAAAAAAAACACCGTATGAAGACCGCGATAGTTTACGAGTTCCTCGTCCTTGAAAAGAATGCGTCCTTCGAACACAGAGAGACCAGTCAACCGGCTAAACATTACCGTACGGCGCCTATCCACGCTGTCAGCATTTATCTGCGCTTTCGCCGGATACCGAAACTCGTTAATTAATCGCATTTTCCAAGCGTTCTCGATCGTATAAAACCGCGTACGCTTTATTTTACTCGACGCGTACTCAAAAATGCGGATTAGCTGGAAATTTCAACGCAAATACGCGCTATCGCTACATCTCCTCGTATGCGAATCCGCGACTTGAATTTGTATAATTATTAAATTCAATTTACAATATCGCCTGTCGCCGACACTTTCAGCCAAACAACACGATTTAGACTTATAAATGTAATTAGCATTTACCAAGAAGAACGATAAAAACCATACCTTAAATTAACATGCGGTTGTAGTTTGTTTACGCACCATAATGAGATTTTTATACGTGATAAATGCGTATAATGTTGTTGTATTTCGACGATCGTAGACGTTCGTCGTTTGATAATATATTTTTCCAACGTTTTATGAGCGATACCGCCGCCGCGTCGTGTTTACCCCGAGTTAAAAGGAATTTTTCGCGGAATTTTCACCGTCGTAGTATTCGCACCGGTCGCGTTGTCCGGACGCGAATTTATTTCGCGGTTTGCTATCTTATTTTAGTCTCGTCGGCTCCTCTCAGACGTTTGTAATCTATTTTTTCCACTATTTGCAACCCGGAATGACATTTTTCTTATGTCATTTTTGCACCAACCGGGCATCGAAACGACCTCGATATATTTTCACGCGAACCACAAATATTTCACCGAAACAAGACTCCACTTATGTAAATCCAGTTAACGCCTTGTCTAAGAGGAAAAATAATGTCGTTTTTGGGATCGTCGCCTGCTAAACTTAAATAAACGTTGTACACGAAGAAATTCCAACGCCCCCCATCCATTCCTCACCTTCCACAAATCTCACTTCTTCCTAGGCATTTTATAATTCGATAAGCGCTATTTTAAATCGCTGGCAAATAAAAATTTGTAATCGTTAATTCCAGAAATGATTTTGAAACTGATGAGTCTGAAAATAAAGGAGGGGGGACGGCGGATCAAGGTACAAAAAGTAACGAAAACTCAAAAAAATACAAAATGCTGTCGTTTACATTGATTACTTGAGGTTTTTTCGTCACCAAATTCTAATTTGACAACGGGTTACAGATCAAGATGAAAATCAGTTGGAATTCCTAGCTGAGAAATATCTGCGATGCTAGTTTTATCAAGGGAAATTTTCACCGGGGGGAAAATTCAATACGAAAATCGAATTTGGTACTATTGAAAACCATACAATCGATATACATGAAGACGTTTTATCATTTTTTTCTTATCACCCCCTTCTTTACCCCTCCGTTCATCCCCTTTTGCACAATTTTGCACTATAATTTCCAAACTAGAAATGAAATTAAGGAAAACTTCTTTAAATAAACTGTAGAGTAATATGAAAAGTAAAATTTTGAGTTTTGTTAACATCATTTACGAAGAGTAGAAACAGAAAAAGGGGTGGAAGGGGGTGAAATGAGGTAGAGTGTGAAATTTTGATAAAATACGTTCATATATATCTATTGAAAGGTTTTCGAGGTCACCGAATTCGAATGCAACGTTTAATTTGAGATTTGATAAAAATTCACCGTGGTTTTAGCTGAGGAACAGCAGGACCACTCAAGTAATATCTCAAAAAAAGTTCTGACGAAAAAACAAACATCGAAATTGGAATCTGCACCTTCGAGAACCATACAATCGATATGCATAACGACTTCTTATCATTTTTGTCTAACACCCCCTTTCATCCCTTATTCATCCCTTTCCTTAACACCCTTTCAAACACATCTCGGAAAAGTAATACAAATAACAACTCTTCGAAAAGTTCATGATGCATACCAATAATTTTGCAACGATATCTCATTTATTTAGGGTGAAATTAAGGTATTTCAGAGAATCAATAAGGTAAGTGGGGGTTAAATAGGGGTTCCTGATGAAATTTGATAAAAACCCGTGTCGTATATCGTTTCCATGGTTTTCGAGGGTGCCGGTTACGAATCCGGTGTTGATTTCGCGATTGAGACATTTCCACCGAAGATACCCTCGAATCACATCTATACCTTGGTTAAAACGCTTCAACGAGACATCTCAGCGACTACGCGAAACTACGGAACTCAGGGCTTCCTACGCGATGATCTAATCGCACTTGTCGATGGTCTCGATATTCGCGCAGCCATCTGGTTAAATCGCGTGATATATCGATACGAATAATTCGCCACGGTTCGTGACACGTAGAACGCAATCTGGTTTAGTGGTGTAAGCGATAAGACGCTCATTTGGCAGACCGAAGGCGCGAATTATTTGTTCAGAAAGCGAAACGTATAACGCGTGATGTTCGTGTTACTTAAATTAAAACCACGGCTACTACCGAGACTCCACCTTTTACCGTGCGCCTCTTCGTGATTAGTATAATTATAATTAATAATCACCGTAAACACTTCGGCGCTTGGTGTGAAACGTCTTGGATGTTTTCGTATCGAAATGAGCATTACAGCATGGTGCGACGTACGTTGCTACGTACAATGTTATAAAATACTTGTTATTTACTAGACTGAAGTTCCTCTCTTACCTGAAACAAATCAGGAAAACAAAAGTACTGTTAGTATTGATACATTTCGTATATACTATAATAAATCAAAATATCCTAGAAGGAAATCTCTATAAGGTTACGATTTCCATCGAACCCGCGTCCACAACTATATTAATCATTCGAATGAATCTTAATGAAGATCCTTTCTGCACCCTACTGCGTGTACACGCTTTGAAATCTCCATCGACGCGTCAGCGCCTCCTAATTCTTCGACGTTCCGGGGGTCATTAAACGCGAAGCTTTGTGAAAAACAACGGAAACACGTTCGCATTCTTTATTTCGCATACGAATAGCGTTTAGACATTCAACAGCTGTCCGCAATCGCCACTAATAAAAACCACAAATAAACCGGTCACAGGTAGACGTACCAAGGTGTTTCCCTCGCACGCAATTACCATTACGCGACGTCAAACCTAACGCTATCCTCCTCGAAAAATCAATATTACCTAATATATTGAGCAAAAAAAAGGCCACCGAAGGGAAAAAATCGCTTCGAAAGTGAAATGGAAAAACTGTGCAAACAATTACGCACATGTCCGGAACAAATTTCTTTCATAACTGGCGAAACGCGCTCGTACCTCTTCTCCTATACCAACGTAATGCCCACATTGTACTGCACGTTTAATCGACAAAAAAAAATTCGCTCTCGATGCAGAACATTTAAATATTTCACGCATTACCGCCGCGCCGCTTAATTCGCGTCCTCTATATGTTAAAAACTAGATGACTGGTAACATTCTCGATAGCACATCGAGAAAAATTTGTTCCCTATTCGACAGCGTACTCTCCATTGTCATAAAACATACTTCTATACCACTTACACCACGCTATGAAAATTATACCATATACGATTGTGTATTGTAATACATATTAGATGCACTAACGTAATCTAACAACCAAAACAGAGAAAAAAACGCAGATGAGAGAGAGCACGATTATTACTCGACATTTCGCTTCCTATGTACAATTAACCGTCGGTACCATCGTAAATATTCAAATACAGCCGTTAATTACCTCGTGACAATGTACAACGTCGAGAAAGCCATTGGCACGAGTTATCAACTATGCCCAAACAATGCAACCGTCTAGCCTTGAGAAATGCCCGAAATTCGTGACCATATCGTTCCACCAAAACGATATTCGCTAAATCGTTTCATTATATAATTCTCATCGAAAAAAAGAAAAAATACATTCATTGTGTAATTATCGAATCATTTTTATTTCGCCAATATGTCTTCTAATTGGCTTCTAAATTACATCCGGAAATGTAATCTTGTTATTATACCTTATAAATATCATTTAATCTGCTCCATATCCCATTATAGATAGCCCAAAGACCTTCCATTGGTTACTTTTTTGTTACGTATCGTTTTATACGACCTGAATTGCATCTCGTTCGGTTGAAATATACTTTAAAGCGTAATTTTGATTTTATCCATTGTTATATCATTTTTTCCACCGTTTTTTCGCAATATATAGAAAAGTTTTCATCTATGTGGGTTAATCGCGTCCTAAGAAGTGGTTTTTTTTTACTTAATCGTCCAAATTTTCATTTTCTTGTTGTTTCACCGATTACTTTACAATCACTTTTTATGATTTTTGCACTTAAATCGGAAATAAATTACGAAATATATCGAGTGATATACCGATTGACTGGTTTTTACATGAGTTAAATTCGAATTACGTGTTGTTTTTAGTCTAGCACGCGTTGTTTTCTAGTTTTTTCGTGTTTTTTTTTATGAATTTACAACGGATTTGTCATTAGTACAGATGAATTTATGAACAACGATGATTGAAATTTATGTTTTCTCTCAACTAAATGTCTCCTTTCTCAATGATCATTTCGAAAGGTTTTCAAGTAATAAAGATAATAATATAGAGATAAATAGAAATTCAAGATATCTTTACATGAAGAAATCAAAGGATTATTGCCTTCCAGTAATTTGTTCCTTTTATTATCATTTATCAAAGTTGCATATCAACAAAAATTTATAAAAACAGATTCCAAGTCGTGGAAGAGGAGAGGGGGGTATAGTTTTTATACATGTTCCATCGCCTCAATTTTAAGACCATATTTCATTCAAGATTCCGTGTAAATATTTCTTAATTTTTCAATTACTCGTAAAAGCTGACTACATTTTCTCAATTTTATTCCTCTCCAAGTTCAGAAAGCTCCCAACTTATGCAACTTTTTTTACGAACTTATTCTTAGTGATATGGAAAATGAGGTTTTTTCAACTTTTCCTTCAATTTTTCGTTCTTTTAACTCTTGCGCAGTTCCAAAAATTCATTATGCAGCTGCCCAAAATTTCATCGAATTCCATAAAAAACTGATATTAAAGAGATTTTTGTAGTTTTCTCAAAAATAGAGTAAAATTTTGACAAATTTGAAAAGACGCAAAAAAACTGTCAACACGAAAAATATTCCTTTTCCAATTTACAACATTTCCTTCAAAAATATTTATCTCAAGTCACCTCAAGTCTTGCAAAAACACCCCAACTGAATTATTTTGTTTGCAATATTGGCAATATGGCAAAAATATGGTGATATTTGAGAAGATATAAAAAAACAATTAATACGGAAAATCTTCCTTATATAGTTTGCAATAACTTTTCTCTCGAAGATTTTTTTCCCAAGTCGCCCCAAACTTCAGAAAAACGCCCAAACTGTGTTTTTTGTTAATAATGCTAACAATGTGGAAAAAATGGTAAAATTTGAGCAGATAAGAAGGATTAATTCCAGCAAAAAATCTTTCTCATTCAAATTGCAACAACTTTTTTCCAAAATTTATCATTTCGAGTCATCCCAAGGCTCACAAAAACGCCCCGACATGAATATTCTATGCATTGTGATTAGTGGCCAGCAATCTTGACGCATGCCATGAAATTTTATTCTAAAGATTATGCTTCTTTTTAGAGGGAGGGAGAAACGTAAAGGAATAAAGATTACCAATATAAAATTCTGGGTTTTTGTGTGTACTTTGCGTGGGTGAAAAAATTTTTAAAATAAGTCCTACAGCTACCGATTTGAGAATTTACAAAAGAGGGGTACTTTATTTACTTTGGCAAGATACAATGGAAATAACCCAAACATCCAATACCGAACCCAAGAACCAGCCTTCCACACCGACTCCAAACCTTCGCACCTGTTACTTGGCGTACATTCCATCATTCGTCGATTTCCCAACAATGGGTAAATGTCACCATTTCATAAATCGTATTACACAGTTCATCGGTTTCTCACACCGACCAGCCACCGCGTGTACACAGCCACAGCGTCCGTGATGCTTTTTGTTTTGCGAATACACGCCCGCCACACTCCGCGTTTAAAAACCCGAAAAAACGTGACCGCAATTTTAAACGCATGTAAACACTTGTACCTATACCACACTCGAGTACAATGTACCTTCGTCCATTGTATATACCACACAACTAAGCTCGAGTTACCCATTGGATATTTTTAAAATTCTTAAATACATATAACGGGGCTGCTGATGACTCGTAGAAAAGCTCCTTTTTCTCAAATGGGTCGTAGCGAGTGGATATCTCGATGGTTGAATTCGTATTTAAAATCGTTTCCGTTTACGCGCGACTTTCTAATACATGGAATAAATTTCGAACGTATTATTTTTCTCTTCTTAATTAATCGTCGTGTATACCTCGCACACGCTGTTAATATGTAAATTACAACAACAGATTCAATAGTGCGTGTGATTTTCTCCTTTTTGATGCGTTCATAGAGGTCTTTGCAGTTTCGATTTTTATCTTGGTTTAAATTAAAAATGTAAAATTGATACGCGACATTAGCCACTCAAACGCTTCGGTTATTTACGGCGCATCGCTTATGCAATTCCTTCGACATTGGGAAATTCGCATTCCTGCGACGTCGATTACTCGCGACGACATTCTAATTGATATTTGACGTATGGAGTAAAAATCGATACTCGACCGTTATGCGTTGGATATCAGACATACACGAAAACTGTCCAGAGGTGCGAAGTTTTACCAACGTCCGTCCTTGAACCGGTTCGTCGTACTTTATTAGCGATGTTTAAAGAAGGCTAGAAAAAAAAAGGTGCGAAACCAGAACACGTTGCAGATTCAATCGATATGTAATAAATACTCGAGCAAATGTATAGCTCGCCGGTGAATTTATTATCTTGGATAATTTCCCTATTTTTTCCGCTTCTTTTCATGCATCGTCTTTATTCCAATTTCACGTTAGAGTAACTAATGGTAATATTTTTCCGCCGTTAATGTTTCCTCGATTAAAATTTATTAAACCGAAGTCGAATCGATAATCGTTTCACGATACTCGTTCGCGAGCCATCCGAACTGCAATTATTCGTTGATCGAATGAGCGAGCGAGATAGATGTTATTTATAATTCGATAATATCGCCACATTCGAGTAATATTCCAGATTTACGATATTTTTCGCGCGCCTACGAGACGTGCTTAGCATTACGAGTTCCTTGGAAATCGTCATTTCGCGTAGACAACCGTTGCCTCTTGTTTATTAAGCGTCGTATGTCCCCCTATCTCTCTTTTGTGCCATATCATACCGCGCGATCTTGCCGACACCAAGTACTTTAAATTTGTCAGCCGTAATTACCACCGAGGAAACGAATTCTTTCGTAGTAAGGCCTTGATTGGTATTTTCACGTAATTTTTAACACGTACAAAGGCCAATAAAGTTGAGAAAAAATCGCCATATTTCCCCATTAAAAAAACCTCTCCGATTGTTTTCACCTTTCACCTAATTTTCGACCTACGATTTTCTGAAATTATTCCCCCCCTCGTGGTTCCACCTCATCTTCCCGCGTCTTCGTGATTATGCTCGTTTTAATTAATATTTCTGCCGTTTCGTTTTTTCTTCCATAACTGAAACGGTCAAACGTCACGTTTACATCGAGTATTGTACTTTCTACTACGTGAATTTGTACCATTTTCAGATTTACAACCACCGCGGCTTCGTGGGTTTTTATTACGCCTTGGATGCGCGTAGTAACGACGAAATACCAGCTTTGTTTCTGAGCAGTTAATCATCTTCGTAGAGGTAACCATCGATTTCGCTGCAGTAGTTTACACCTTCGATGAAACTTGACCCTCGTAAAGACCGATATAGTTTTTTTTTTTCAATTAACGGATGTTTTATGAGGTTTTTTTCATTCTTCGCACGTAACACGGGAGAACCATAAAACTGATGACGAGCTAGGTAACGCACAAAGGGAGGGGGAGGTCATACTCCTTTAAAAAAGTGAAAAGCTATCATGACTCAATCAATCAAATTGATTTGAAAAAAATTACGAAAACTTTCGATAAAAAATAAAAAAAATTGTCTTAAATAAATGATGAAAAAAAATAAATATCGTCAAAAACAAAAAATTGAAAATCCTTGTAGATGACCACGAATTTTGGAAATATTCATAATCATTCAAAAAATGAAAACCAAAAAATTATCAAATTTGAATTATTGAAGCATTGAAGTCGAACAATCAAAATTACAATTGATATCGAAAAATCGATTTGTTGGTATTCAAAATGACGATATTAAATTATTGAAATTGAAATAGCGAAATCGATACATCGAAATTGAAAAATCGATTTGTCCACACTTGAAATATCAAATTGAAATTTGAATTATCAAGAATGGCATACAAAAATTAAAACATCAAAATCAAAATAATAAAATCTATACATCGATACTGCAAAATCGATTTGTAGACACTAGAAATATCAAGATCGAAATGTAGAATTCGAAACGGTAAAGTCGATAAATCGATTTATCGAAATTTGAAAATTTAAAACGTCAACATCGAAGCATCGAAATCAAAATGGTAAAATCGATTTGTAGACACTAAAAATATCAAGATCAAAATGTAGAATTCGAAACGGTAAAATCGATAAATCGATATAAAAAAATCGATTTTTTAACATTTATAATATCAAAATCGAATTATCGAATTTAAAACAGTAAAATCGATATATCGATATAGAAAAATTCATTTTTTGACATTAAAAATATCAATATCGAAACCAAAATAGTAAAATCGATACATCGAAATCAAAATGGTAAAGTCGATACATCGATATCGCAAAATCGATTTGTAGACACCGGAAATATCAAGATTAAAATGTAGAATTCAGAACAGTAAAATCAATACATCGATATCGAAAAATCGATTTATCAAAATTTGAAAATTTGAAACGTCAAAATCATAGTATTGAATTTAAAACGGTAAAATCGATACATCGATACAGAAAAATCGATTTTTTGGCATTTAAAATATCAAAATCGAATTATAGAAATTAAATCATAAAAATCAAAATATCGAATTTGAAACAGTGAAAACGATGTATCAATAAGTATCAAAAAACCGGTTTTTTGGCATTAAAATATCAGTATCGAAACATGGAATTTGAAACAATAAAATCAATATATCGATATTGAAAAATCGATTTTTTGACATTGAAAATATCAAAAGCGAATTATAGAAATTAAATCATAAAAATCAAAATATCGAATTAGAAACAGTGAAAACGATATATCAATAAGTATCAAAAAACCGGTTTTTTGGCATTAAAATATCAGTATCGAAACATAGAATTTGAAACAATAAAATCAATATATCGATATTGAAAAATCGATTTTTTGACATTGAAAATATCAAAAGCGAATTATAAAAATTAAATCATAAAAATCAAAATATCGAATTTGAAACAGTGAAAACGATATATCGATAAGTATCAAGTAATTGTTTTATGACCGTTAATCATATTATTTTTGTTTGTCCTAAATTCACCTTTTGGCGTAATTTTTTCAAAATTAACAATACTCATCTTTTTTCAAAAAATTTTCACTTAAATCTTATTAATTATATATATTATAATATCAACTTTGATAATCTAATTTAATTTTTAAATAACATTTTACATTTAAAAAAATATATATTTTAAGTCACTTTATGTTTTACATATAACCTTGTGACGTTAAATATCAAATAAAAAAAAATTAAAAAAAATCGATTTTTTGGCATTATCACTATCGAAAAATCGGATTTGAAACAATAAAATTGATATATCATTGAAAAATTGATTTTTTGACATTGAAAATATCAAAATCGAATTATACCAATTAAATCATAAAAATCGAAATATCGAATTTAAAATGGCGAAGCAAGGAAAAAAATTTTTAAAAATGCTAGAAAAATTTAGAAAATTTTGAACCTTCATTTCCTTCTGGTAATTCATATTCACTTCAGAGTTGATATTAGGGTAAGCCGAGGGAGGGGGTTTGGACGAAAAATGCCCCTTCTAAAGGTCTCTTTTTAGCATAATTTTCAACAATTCCACTGCAAATTCTAAATATACACATCCACACACCTTTCCTCGCTCTTTATCTTCATACATAACACTAGAAATCACACCGCAACCTACGAAACCACCATCGCGTCGAATTTTCCGCAGATCCTCAGCGGCGCGCGACCAATGAAGACATTAACGTTTATCGCTTCTCTGCAGGCGGCTTCGCGGTTATATGACGTAACCGTCTATTACGATACTTTAATCTCTTAATTCGGTCATTTACGTTATTTCGATCGATTTGACGACTTCTAGAAAGCATTTGAATACCGATCAGCGACGCGTACCGTAATAAACTTCTTGTTTGAAAATATAAAAATACTCCGAGGTAACATTAGGCTCTGGTATACTTCGCATGGCCACTCTTGTATTTCCTACATTCGTACCCCACCTTGATGCTAATTCATTGACGATTGCGTGAATTTTTTCGTTTACTTCTCGTAGATTCGTAGCGGCGGCGTAAAATATGGAAAATTATGATCACGTAGCGTATACGCCATGCCATCGGCAGATGCACTGCACGCACACGTGCCACAACGCGACCACCGCACGCGTAATCCAAATAGTGAACAATTTTATCACGCTATGTTCACGGTAGCGTTTCTATCTTTGGAAATCACTCTTCTATAATCGGAACACTTTCATTTTTCATTTCTGACCATGCCACGTTCAACTTTCCACCTTCGTCGGTACCTTTCTCCTAAGGGCAACTTGGTCCTCCTAGTACACGCGACATTTACCCAAAAACACCTTGCACGTCTTTCGGCGAATAAATTCACGCTCGATGATTCCTTCTCCTCCAAGTCGCACCTTAACCATCGACTGGGCGAAGAAGGCAAGAACCAGGGGGATTCGTGAGAGAATATCGCGTCTGCGAACGGACGTGATCTTAGCTGTAGGTATTTGAAAGTGCTACACATTTGCACATAATACAACATAAATCGCACCAAAAAATCATCGTTTGTTGAAAACAACGCGTATTGGAAACCGCAATATGTATTTCGTGCCTTTCGGCAGCATCCGGCCGACGAATCTGCGGCTAAATCGAACTCGTAATTACTCGTTTAATTTTTTCGCCGTCTTTAACATTTGCTCGAGTTTCACGCATCACGATTCGTATAGTTAGAAAGTTCCGTGAAAAAGCTGCGTTTCTAGAAAATACACAACGAAATTTCCATTAAAGGTGAATTTTTCTATATACGGTTCGTGTACCGATCCCAGCTGCGCTTTAACGGTTGATTTTTTTGCGGTTTTAAACAGACTCGATGATTCATACAAGGCGACCGTATTTAATTATTCCACCATTAAATCATCTTCTGCGCGCCGAAGTATTCGCTGTATCGACGTATCCCTAAAGCTATGCAAACGTATTATGCTGGATTAATAGCCCATCAGGCGATCGTGTTTGGCCATTTGATTGCATTCCTCTAAACCCCAAAACACATGACGACATTGCGAGCGTATTTTTTACGTAATTTAAAACTTTTAAACTACGTGGTGAAATTAGCACGCTTAACATCGAGTCATCATTTGTAGATTTACAAGGCACGTGAGCACGTTCCCGTCTCATCACATACACAAAGGTACATCAACCGCGTGAAAATAACTGTAGATTGTTCTCTAATTGACGCGCGATAATTGAATTTTAAAAACCACCGAAAATTTTTTCCTCTTATATACCAAACGAGGTAAAGACGGTAAACAAGGCAAAGAGAGAGTTCCATGTGTGCTTACACAACGGCAGCTATATTGAGTGCTAACCTAAACGATGAAGGTGAGAATACATAAACCGCATGATTTATCGACGCTGTATATAAAAAACATCTCGCATTGGATCCGTACCGCGTCCGAGATGAGTAAATTTTACGTATATGTTCTTTTCGCGACCTGTGACCGACGTCGTATTGAGTTTTTTTCTGTTGATGGCTTAAAAACTTTATTGAAAGTGGCATAATTATGATCCTAAGTCGATGCCAAGCACGTTGTACACTTAAATGCCTCAAGACTCCTTCAAAACGATCGATATGCAATGCAAATACTCATAATTTACCGTAAGAAATTATAAAGGTAAAAATATAATCAGCGGTAAATTTAAAGAAAGTAGCACGGTTGCCAAATATTCCAAAATAGCTCATTAAATATTGAAAGAAATGAAAAAAAAAATTAAAAATGAAAAATAAAAGTAAGAACAGAAATGAAAAATCAAGAAAAAGGAAGCAAAAGTGTTTGAAAAAAATTCAGAGACGTTTTCAAATTAAAAAAAAAAAATTGTTTAGTTCTGAAATAAAGGTTAATGAAAATTAATTTTACCCCATAACTAGTTTTTTATTTTCTGATCAGTCTTTAAAAAAACGTCGAATGGTTGGCAAACTATTTTTAAAGAACCAACCAAAGAAGTAAGAAATAAGGCAATGGTGGGTCTTGGATTTTGTTGAAATTTTAGTATATAGTAGGGTTTGAGTTGAAATCGTCCGAGGTGAATTTTTAGACCCCTATCTAACCTCCAAGTGGAGCTAAGAGCCCCCCAAGTAGGTCAATTTTCGAAAAAACGCAGTTTCTTGCGTATAATTCTGCAGATCCGAAAGTAATTTTGAGGCCTGGGGTCTCAAAAGATGCGATTTGAGATCCTTCGTCTCTCTAGACTATTTTCGTTTCAATTGGAGGTACCTTTTAGTATCCTACCATGTGATTGAAAGTTGACAGAGCGGCGATTCCACTAAGAAAAACGAAGAAAATTGCCATTTTCTTGAAATTTTAATGGGTTCATGAAGCAAAACCTGCCATTTTCGTATTGCACAATTCGATAAAATTTATCCAAAAAAGTATTTTTTTTTGAAACATATCAAAATGTGCAATACGAAAATAGCAGGTTTTGTTTACCCCTCCTCCTCCTTCCAATAATTTTTTTTTTAAATGTTTGATCTTTACCTTTTACACGAAAATCTAAAAAAAAAAAATCAAAAGATCACGGACAGCGTGAAAAAATATTGGAATTGAATAAAAATGAAATCCGTTTTAAAAATTTACTCAAAAAAAATCATAAATAAGTTGAAAAAATTTCCAAAATTGGCAAAAATAGCAGTTTCTATAAATTATAAAAAAATTTACTTCAAAAAAAAATAAAAATAAGGAATTTTTTAAACTATTAAACAAATTGAAAATTACTTAAAAAATCCTTCGACCAGCGAAATAAAAAAAAATCACAAAAATTCGACCATTTATATTTTAGATTCTAAATATCTCATTAAAACTAATTCCAAGGATACCTCAACTTCAAAAATCATCATAACACCTTCAAAACACCAAATATACAAAATACCCACAATGAATTTTATAGCTCCAGACTAGTTCTATAAAAAAGGTTATCAGAGGTAATTACCCATCTGTCATATTTCAGGCGCTAGACGACTCTGAAGCGTTTTAACCTCCCTTGTAATATGATCTTGAGACAGCGTCGCGAATTTCAAAACATCATAGCTCCTTTGAAATGTCAGATATGCGAAAATTATGTTCTATAAATTTAATAGCTTTTTACTATTATTTTAAAAAAGGTTATATGAGATATTTACCTATATTTCGTATTTCGGGCAGTGAACCATAAAGAAGGAATATCGATTAGGCAATATCTCAAGTTTCAAAGCATCTAGACATGTTTGAAAGTTCGAATATGTGAAATTGAAATATACCCTAAATACTTTTCATAGACCTTGATTAGCTCAATAAAAAAAAGTTAAATGGAATTTTCGCCTTTCTTACACGTTTAAGGTCTCGTGATCAAATCACGGTAACATAATTAACAAAATTGATCACGATGACATCACACGTTTGCGAATTGCAACGCCTCTTTATTTGCATATAGGACAAATTTACATATAACATTTTCCACAGCCCTCGATTGGTTCTACACGATAGTGACCTTATATTTGAAAATTCAAGCGTTGAATTTCACGCAAAGTAATACATCAAATTTGGTATCAAATTATACAAAAAATTGTAAAAATTAACAATAATTGTATTTATATCGCAATTTTCATGAGTCCTCCTCGCAAAACCTGGAATTTTTTTCTGATTTGACAAAGCTCCACAGAAATTATTCTTTTTGCTGGGATGCTGGCTATATCACCTCAAACTACATAATTCCAACTCTAAGCCACCCATTCTCTCAAATAAATTAAAATCCAAGGTCTACACTTGATCTCCGACACACCTGACTCTGTCGGATGCACCACCTCAAGCGAAATCATCCCACTAAGCTACCATCGACAAAACACCCTATCAACCGGAACGGATTTCTATACTCGAAGGACACCCGCAAACCAGCCATCTCCTTATACATCTCTCTTCACTCGTGCTTTTTTTTTTTTGCTCCACTTCTTATTAAAAAGTGAAACCTGACCGTTGAATTTGATCTTCGAGACGTCGAGAATGAAAAAAGAGACAAATAATAATTTCGAATAAATAATTAATGGGAGTCGAATGCGAAAAAAACTACATAGGCAATTATAATCTACATGGTAGTTGATTCTCGCTAAATACATAAAACCGGAGATTGTTTTTACACTCGAGTGCATTGCTAGTGTCTCATTGTACATACACGAATTAAACGTTTAAATGGCTAATTAAACTAGTAAATATACTTTCACTCAATGCCAAGTTCATTAGTATAAATGTTTACTCGAATAGCGAAAAAAAACCTTATATATTCAACCATCTACACAGCCTCGCATCTCCTCCTCCCTTGATTAATCGATTTCAAATATTAATTACCTATTTCAGGGACGTAATTCCGGACGACTTAACCTTTCGTTTAAATAGTAATTACGACCACTAAGAAACCTAATTCAAAGGTAACTAGAACTACTGCTTTAATACCCACAACACAATTGATTCCATTTATCGTAATTACTACACTAATCCTTCATCGTACATTCCCTCCCCCAGGCCTCCTTTTTGCATTCTTTCACCATGTAAACTACCCATCGTAGACGAAAAAATGCCGATATTGCATCAAATCCCGATATTCAACCGGCTACCGAACTATGACGAAATCGGGTATCAAGTTAATAAAAATACACCTTTCTCTAAACAATATATCGAGCCTGGAAACGTTTCATTATACATTTCAAAGATTAATACTCGTTTAAACCATTTTTTTTCTCATTTTATTACCGCCATTACCACTCGATATACTGCGAATTCCTCTAATATCTTGCGTCACGTTCGAGTCGCATCGAACGTGTGTCGTCCAAGTCTGTTGAGGACGCGTATCCAACGTCGTAGTCGTTTGATTTATGCATTTGTACTCTCGTTGCACCTCGAGTGTACACAAGAAGATCAAAATGTAAGTGTGAAACTGGTCAACAGGAAATAATCGGACGTGATTTTCATCTGTCTACGTTCGGCCAATATACGTCAATGGTCATGGAATAAGGTATCGAGTATCGATGATCGAAACGAGACGAACACCAAAAGTCAAATTTCAAGAAGAATCATAATTTTTGTTAATTTTTTCCAGCCCACTTAATGGATTATCGAGTAAAGAAATTAATTAAAAATTGTAAAAAGCATTATGAAACACATATAGAAAAATTGTAAATTATAAATTATGAAAAAAAAGTCAAAGTTAAAGGAGAGAGCAAGAGGAAGTGAAGTGAAGGGGAGAAGAGACATAGGCAGGCTTTTCTCTTTTGGAATTGTTTATATTTAGGGAAGCTAAATGATCAAAGCTGTCCAGAAGAAGGGAAAGGGGGACATACACCGAGCCCAAAAACATTCCTCTTCAATTTCTAGTATGTAAATTTCATTAATTTTTGATTATCGAATTGAGATATGTTGGTGTTCAAGTATATTATTTATAAATAAATCTAAAAAAAATCATTAAAAAATTAAGAAATTGATTCTGATTATTCTTGGATTTTTAAAAACAAAAAAGCGAAATCAAATTTTCAGCCGATGAAGTTTTCTTGATCATTAAAGCTGAAAAAAATGCCCTCAATGTAAATTTTTAATCCATTGAAAGCACATGGAAGAACAGAGGGGGGTACAGGGGTCAACATTTCAAGCTCTTAGCGTCTTTTTCCAAAATAGAATAATTTTCAAAATTTATTATTAATGTTTTCGATTGCCCAGGCACCCCCTCACCTTCCTGTCTCATCCAATTACAAATTCTAAATATTATGTTTATCGTTAATTTACAAAAAAAAAAGTTTTTACAGCTTTAAAAATTTTTTTTTAAATTAATAAATGAAGTTCGGCAGCGAAAAATTTGATTTTGGAATGTTTTGATGCTCTGTGATGTCTTTAAAAAGAACCATCTAAATCGGAAATAAGCACTACTACAGTTCCTCGAAAAAAGAACCAAAGGCTCCTCTTTATTATGAAATGCATCGATTGGTCCCACTTTGCCAAATTTTGGTAGGATCTCCCAGGCATTAATTTGAAAAAGGGCCTTTTGAAAAAATTCAAATATTTTTGAGGTTTTTTCTTCAAAAAATTCTTACAAGCATTTTGAATGTTGAAAATTTTCCACAAAAAAATTGCTCATTCGCATAAATTTTCAATCACTTGAAAACCAGAATAATAAATAAGGATGAAAGATGCAAAAAAATTAAAAAATTCCTAACGCTGAATCACACTAAATTTACGTGCATTCCTTCCAGGTGAAATTATAAAATCAAATTATTGGCAAAAAATTCACCAAAAATTCGATAAATTTACGCGGTTATGAAGAACATCGAAAGAATGAATGTTTTCGCAGGTGCTCAGACCCACTAAACTGTATAAGAGGTCAATATACCTCCGAACCCTGACCCCTGCTATGATTACACCACATCCACCTACACACCAAGATGATTATTTTCGCGTGATCTCACCGCATTCACGAAAATCCAAGGAGAAGAAATTTACGAAAAATACGCTCCGCGGACTCGCAAAAGCACCATTTTCAAAATGAAATATCACGAGGATCCAAACCAACATACCTTCGATCTCTGATCCTTTTCTGTGTTCCAGTCGTCCCGCGAATGGTCTTATATAATGACATCATTTTGGAAACACTTGACGTTTAACCCTCGAAAATCACCGAATAATATTCGCGAAAATCAATCACACGATTAAACTTCACGCGAACCCATCGATACAAAAAATTCACCAAGAAAAATCACCAAAAGGAGAAAAATCAACGAACCGCAGAAAAAAATCGATATCGTAAAAATTACAAATTACAACACCTTACAACTTGATCTACGCTAGAACATGTTCGTGCAAGTGTCACTACGCACGAAACACCAACGAAACCGAACGAACACACACGACCACGTAATTACTACAGCAATTAGTCGCATTCCACCTTGCACCGTATTTACCACAGGTATAGTTTTCTGTACACATATATCGTCGATATTTCGTGAATATCTTTCACCGAACTCGATCCGCAGCTACCAGCCTTGGAGGTGTCCGCGACTGTATGACACTCGATAATTTGACGTTGGTCAGGCATACGCGGCCGTTTCGCGCTTCTATCTCACCACGGGCTATATCACCTCTCTTTCGACGTTCTCCTACTCGACGTCGATTTCGCGCCGTGCTACGCCACGCAGGTGCCATGAGACGTCGCGTCATGCCGCGCCAACGTCTCGAGATCTTTGCGCTATATATTGGAGTACTCTTCCGTTCCCTTTTTCCACGAGTTTCCCATCTTCGAACTCAGGTTGGCGAGTACGGGCGAAAAATTTGACGGGAAGAACGCGCCGGGTTACGCCGATGCATAGTAATTCCAACGGTAGTTGTAGCGCGGTCTCTATACCGAGGAAACCGTATACCAGGAAGACGTCTGGGTACATCGAAGAGATTCGCCCAAAATGAATATCACAATAGAGCGCATACGTCGGAAAAAGAGTACATGAAGAAGGGTCACGGTACAGAAGGGTGAGAGGAAGAGGGAATAAAAAATTTGAAAATAAAATTCTCCATTAGGTGACATCTTACTTTCGTACAAAATACATTTTTCATCAGATACGAGTATAATACCCCCATTCATGCCACCTTCATCATCCTTACAGACAATTAATAGCTCATTTGTTGTAGTATTAGACAAACATGAAAATTTCCTCAAAAAGATGTGATTACGACTTCCTTCCAATAGAGATTCATTTAACATCTCATTTGTTGTAAAATTAGACGACCCAGAGAAAGTGATGTCTTCAAGATGAAAAAACCTTAAATAGCTCATTACTGGTATAATTAGACAAACTCACAAAAATGTGTCACAGTTCCCTCAGAATTACTGAATATACGAAATTAGCTCATTTCTTGTAGAATTAGATGATCCAAAAATAGTTCCAGTTTCCTTAAAGGGATTAACACTTCATAACACTTCAGAGGAAACAAGCATCAAATGGGATGAAGATGATACTGCTAGATTTGGTTTTATCGCATCATAAAACACACATACCCAAAAATATCTTTTTCAAGTCTATTTATTTTTTTCCAATTTTTTCTCATTTTTTGAAATTTTGAATCTTCTCTCTCCCCCGCGTTGGGGCGAACATAAAAAATATTGCTGGATTCGGGTTTAGCGCACTACAAAACATGTTTTAACACCCTACTCCATTTTTTTACATTTATTTGGAATTTCAAACTTCCCCTCCCCCTCCCCATTGGGGCAAATCTGAAAAACAATGTTAGATTTGGTTTTAGCGCATCAAAAAACTTGTATTTCAACGCCTATCTCAATTTCTTTTTAAACCCCCAAAATTTGTAATTGCCCCACCACTCCCCTTGAGGTGTGAGGGGCAAAATGACCAAAAAATCGAATTCTACGATGAAAAATACATCACTCGAAGTCATTTCAATTCGCCCTTGCGATTAGGGAACTAATAAGCAATGCGCAGCTAAATCGCTTTTCTGGTCCACTCTGCGACGTCACCGAAATATTTCAGTGTCCTCTTATGTTGTTCAGTACCTCAGGTCAGCCTCCCGAATCAGACAAGAAAGAAGTAAATAGTCTGTCTTCAAGGGCCGCAATCCAAGCAGACATCTTTACTATGCCAGGTTATCTTTAAGAATAAGAAGCTAAGAAAGCAGATAGTAGGAAGGTGCAAAATAAGAAAGAGACCACGTCTGAGATGACGCTTTCATAGATGGACAAATGAAACCAGTCAATCTGATGGAGATACTGCTCATCTTCAAGGAGCATAACTCAGATATCTTCTGAAGAAGGAGCCCAGAAGTTGAACAGTTGAAGATGCAGATAAGAAACCACATTCAAGATAGATTTGTAGATAGGGAATGTTGTCAGTTGTCACAAGCACCAGTGATGTAACGAGAATTGAATAATTACTTTTTACGATGCTAGAGGGTGCTAGTGCCAAGCCCAAGGTCTACCACATGGGGTCTTCTTAACCACTATGCAGCTCGCTCCAGGGGATAAATCTTATAATGGCATAAAAAGAGTGATTTCGACTTGAAATCTGTGTATCACTCCATATGCAATTCCACTTCCTGCTACAGCTCCATGTTCAGGATTCAGAACTGAATCACTGCTACTCACCTTTTTCTCAATCACTAGCTCAAATAGTGCACTGAACATTCCATCACTCCACAAACCTAAAAAGACCACATCTCCATTAAGCTCGTTTCTCATCACCTTTAACACTTCGCCAAAATACCATACCTCCGACCACCAAACACTACGGTCACATAATTCTCTTCACTTAAAACCCTAATCATCGTTAGCGTCCCGTACTTATAAAACAATTACTTTCCACATCGCGACCTCTCAAACGCCAAAAAAATCACTGTCTCCGTAATTGCGCAACGAAACACGAACTAATCTCATATATCGTCAAAATCTCCCAGCTTGACCAGATGAGCTACAAATACTGAAAAAGATTACGACATCTGAAGCTTATCGCATACCACAATAATGAGCTATCGGATGACCCCAGGTATACTTTTTTTCGTCTAAAGACGCAAACCTAGATGGCTTTTCAAATTACTATAAAACCATTATCCGCTACATTCGACGACATTCTTCACTTACACATTAACGTACCATCGACTAATTAAGCTAAAGATGAAATTACATACACGATACACGGACGAGCACGCGCGTTACTCGTAAAAATATCGAGTAACTCGATCCGAGAGAAAAGACGTTTTACACAATGTGCATATATTTTGGCCATCCGCGATCTTATTATGTATTAGGTCATCGGGTTTCGTAAGTGGGCATGATAAACGTTATGTGTAGAAGAAAGTGAATAAACGTTGCTGATTTTTTTTCACTATACCTTCTCTCTGCGCTTTTTTATACACGAAGGCCATCTCACGTACGAGTGAAATGATGATGGATGTCACGCACGGAGTATTTTTAATCGGTGTGACAAATAAAATCGCGCCGAGCTACGATTAGCCGCCCGCATATATAATCTGTGTTACGTTACACTATGGCTCTCTGATAAATATGCATACGTAGTAAGATTACCTCTATTGAATTTTTTACACCGAGCTACCGACGGAAAATTTCCGATTAAATATGTAATTTTTCCACGAGATAAATGATTGACGTCGATATAATTACAGCTAAATACAGCCGTATCTAGCATATTAAAGAAAATCTCGCGTCTTAATTTATGCTACGTGCAATACGGAGCGCAATTTTCTCCATTTTTTAGCAGGGATGTGGGGCGACACAATGAAGAAACATCGTCTTGAGTAAACATGACACCGATACAACGTTAATTTACATATTCTAGGAATTTTAATTACCCATATATGTGAAAAAAATTCACGTCGACATAATTTCAAAAACAGAACAGGTACCTGACACTTGGCTCATATGAACTAGCCACTGCGTTGCGAATGGGCGCGGTTAGATCATACACATCATCTTGATACGCTACTCAATCAATAAAAGGCGGAGTTTATGGCAAACAAACAAGGTGAAGATTGTTAGTTGCATAAAATGGGCGGAGCTACGAACTATTTCGTCAAACTGACAAGTTGAAGGTTGACTAAAATTGCTTAAAATTACACAAAATTATCAAATTGTCGTTAAAATCGTTCAGTTACTCAGTATTTGTTTAACATTGTATAAAACTTGCACAATATGATTACATTGATAAAAAAATTCGGTTAAAATCGCACAAAAATTGCCAAAATGATGTTAAAATAGTTTAAAGTTGTTCAATATTCGTATAGAATTGTAGAAAATTATCAACATGTTGACAAAAATTAATCAAAATTTGTTTAAAATTCCTTAAAATTATCGTTAAAATTGCATACAAACTATTGAAATGTTGTTGAAATTGATTAAAGTTGATTAATATTTGCTCAGAATTGCACAACAACTGTTAAAATAGTTTAGAATCGATCGCAAATTGTTTGAAATTGCTAACAAATACACAAAGTTATCAAAATGTTGTTAAAAGTTCAAAATTGTTTAATATTTCCTAAAAGTTTCATAAAAAATGACAAAATCTTGCCAAATGAGCAAATGCTGCGCAATTTTAAACAATTTTAACAACATTTTGGCAATTTTGTGTAATTTGTAGCAATTTTAAGCAGATTTTCACCAATTTTAAGCTATTTTAACAACATTTTGGCAATTTAGTGTACTTTTTAGCAATTTTGAACAGATTTTCACTTAATTTTAAGTAATTCTAACAACATTTCAACAGTTTTTACGCAATTTTAAACAATTTTAACGACATTTTGAAAATTTTGGGTAATTATAAGCACTTTTAAACAAATTGTGACCAATTCTAAACTATTTTGACAACATTTTAACAATTTCTATGCAATTTTGAGCAAAAATTGAACAACTTCAAACAATTTCAACAACATTTTGACAATTTTGTACATTTACAAACAATTTTAAACGAATTTTGATCGATTCTTAACTATTTTAACAACAGTTTGGAAGTTTTTCGTGATTTTAACCAAACCTTTTATTACAATAGTCGTTTTGGACAACTTTTGGGCAATTTTGAGCAAACATTTAACAATTTTTATGCATTTTTCAGCAAATATTGAACAACTTTGAACAATTTTAGCAACATTTTGACAATTTTGTACAATTTTAAGCCGTTTTAAACAAATTGTGCCTGATTCTAAACTATTTTGACAACATTTTAACAACTTCTATACAATTTCGAGCAAAAATTTAACAACTTTAAACAATTTTAACAACATTTTGACAATTTTGTGCATTTTGAAGCGACTCTGGAACGAATTTTGATCGATTTTCAACTATCTTAACTACAGTTTGCAAGTTTTTTGTGATTTTAACAAATATTTAATTAGTATAATTATTTTGCACAACTCTTGCTCAATTTAGAGCAAAAATTTAACAATTTTTATACATTTTTTAGCAAATATTGAACAACTTTGAACAATTTTAACAACATTTTGACAATTTTGTACAATTTTAAGCCGTTTTAAACCAATTGTGCCCGATTCTGAACTATTTTGACAACATTTTAACAATTTCTATACCATTTCGAGCAAAAATTGAACAACTTTAAACAATTTTAACAACATTTTGACAATTTTGTACAATTTTAAGCCGTTTTAAACAAATTGTGCCCGATTCTGAACTATTTTGACAACATTTTAACAATTTTTATGCATTTCTTAGCAAATATTTAACAATTTTGAACAATTTTAACAACGTTTTGACAATTTTATACATTTGTTAACAATTTCGAACATATTGTTACTGATTCTAAACTATTTTAACATTTCAACAGTTATTGCGTGATTTTGTGCACTTTTATGCAATTTTAAACAGACTATTATCGATTCTTAAACTATTTCAATAACGTTTTAATAGTTTTATGCAATTATATCTAAATTTTTCAGTAATTTAATTGTTTTGCACAACTCTTGTGCAATTCTGAGCAAATACTAATCAACCTCGAACAATTTTAAACATTTCTGCAGTTTTTATGTAATTTTGAGAAAATATTGAATAATTTTAACTACATTTTGACAATTTTGTAGAATTTTGGGAATTTTAAACAAATTTTGATTAATTTTGAACTTTTTTGCCATTATTTTGACAATTTTTACGCAATTTTAGCGATTTTTTTTATCAATGTATTATCGTTTTGTACAACTTTTATGTAATTTTAAACAAATACTGAACAACTTTGAATGATTTTAACAACACTGATAATTATCATCTCCACGTCAAAATCACCTCTATCGAAACACGTCACCAAGCAGTCTCCGTACTTTGTTCATCTCCACCACTTGTGCTATCTCCCATCACGTAATTTCGCTCCGTTTATTAGCCCACGCGTATATTTTCCAGCACCGGCGGCCTGCTTTTCCAGTCACTGACACCTGAGCTCTGGCATCTCCAACGGACACTCTCGATTCCTCATTGTTATTCACTTTCTTATCGGACGCAATCACGGCCAAATGAAACCTTGAACCTCAATGAAAAACGTTACCATTCTCATTACCTCGTTCGTCTACTACGCCAATTAAACGCCGCCGCGACACCACAATGTATCGACTCATCACTATACTCTCGTTATCTCGTCCATCTTCGGTTTCGCGTATGTGTTCTCTCGTGCTCGTAACTTCACGTTGTATTAGGTTATTAATTTAATATATACCGATGAAAAGGGGGGAAAAAACGCGGTTGCAAAACGTTGCCAGAATCTAGTCACGTATTTCGAACCCACCCCGCATCCAACCTCACGTAACGTTTAATTTTCACCAAAATGAAAAAATTCAAGAGGCAACCTCGATTAAGTATGAAATTTATGCGTAAACTTCCCCAACTCTTTCGCCAGCTTCTATATCGATCCCGCGTGTATCGATACGTGCAATGAGCCATATACCGGAGACGGGCTCGCATTAACATTCATAACCTAACTCAACCTAGTATACAACCTATAACTAGATGATGTAATTTTGTTCCTTTCTCAATCGAATACCACATAAACTCGACACGACGTGCTGACAGTGCTTTCGTCTATGCTACACATCTGAAGCCTTTGAAACCCCACGACGACGATTCGCCAAATTCCATCGATCATCGTCTCCATCTGCGCCACCTTGCTCACTAATCGCGTCAATTTCATAATGCGCACACGTCGTGAATCTGCCGCTCGCGGATACTCTCGCCAATCTAAAAATAAATTAGCCATCAAACGATCCATTATATTTTCAGTTACCGCCGTGAAATGAAAAAAAGTCCAACAATCCACGTATCGAGAAATAATTAAAAATAATATTCGACGTTGCACATACGTTCACGTACATCACACGTCACTCTCCGGTACCTTCACCTCAGCGTTGGAAATGTACGCGAAAAAAAATGCAATTAAATATCCGCACAGGTGACGCGCGTATCGGCTCCAATTTCATGTGCTGGCAAATCATTGAAATTCGCAAGTGAAAATATCAATCTCATAATAGGACACTCTCGTACTTGGCAATTATTATAGAGAGTAAAACTAATTTATTACACGTTTCTGGCGGCATGCAAATACGCACGTCGGTATGTCCCATGTCGCATCCATCAAACGATCCTCCATACCACCTAAACTCTGTTACTCTCAAATATGCGCGTTATTTTTATCGAGTTAACTTACATGTATAATAACAAGCGTAAAACAACTGTTATTTTCATTACAACACCCCGCTCGTTTCCCCTCGCACGGTCTTTCGGAAGGCTCGCCAATGGTCGCGACATTTTTCACGCGTAATTTACTTTCTCCCGAGCGGCCGCGGTAGCGCACTCGTCAGCCTCCGTGACCACGATACATCTTCGGTTATATCGAATTAGTGTGTAAATGCGCGAATACTTGTAAACACCGATGACACGGACGAGGAAGCTTGCTTTTTTACCAAACTGATCGACGACTGTAGCCAATGGAGAATTTTTCGCTGCTTCCTCGTTTATTTTATACGCGTGTTTCGTTATATCAATTATCGTCCTAAACCTAAACGGATGTGTCCGATGCGTTGACACGATGTTGGGCAAAAAATCAGCTCTTTTGTTATTTAGTAGATAAGCCGGGTGTTTGTGATGGAGTTGACGTTTATTCGCAATTTTCTCCATTCAACTGAACGATTCACGAGATCGTCTTCGTGGACGATGATAACTCACATCGAAGATGTTTGAATTATTTCGAATCCACGGAATTAAAATTTTACAATGCGACAACGCAGCAAAATGTCCAAAAAAATGTGTTGGCGAAATCTGATTAAAAAATAATGAGAAAATATTCGAAAAAAATTCAGTGAAAAACAGTATAAAATTGAATAAAAAAGGCGAAGTCGTAAAAAACGATGGAAAAATGAAAAGGTCGTCAAAAAACAAAAACAATAGAAAAATGAAGCTTTCCCCATCTGAAAAAATTTCGAAATAAAAAAATTAATTTCGAGAATTTACTGTTGAAATATCGAAAACATCCATATCAAAATCAATTAATCATTGAAATATAAATACACAAATTTGGTTTATAAAATCGAAATTTAAACTTCATAATCAAAACATCAAAATCGAACAATCGAAATTGAAATTTGAAATGGAAACAATACCATCGAGTTATCAAATAATTATAAACGAAAAATTGAAAGATTGAAATCGAACTATCAAAATCGAGAAATCGAAATATTAAAATGAATCATCGAAATTGAAATATTATTATTAAAACGACAAAATCAGACAATCAATTTATCAAAATCTAAATTGAAATATCGTTATTAAAACATCAAAGTCGAGTAATCAAAAAATCGAAGTTGAAATTTGAAATAAATATATTATAATCGAATAATCGAATCATCAAAATTGAAAAGTCGAAATCGAATAATCAATTTATCAAAATCGAAATATCGAAATATTCAAATCAAAATATCAAAATACCATTATCGACAAAACATCGAAATCGAATAATCGAAATATCAAAATCCAAACTGAAATATCGTTATTAAAACATTATTAAAACATCAAAATCGAGTATCGAATAATCGATGTTCGAATTTGAAATAAAAATATTATAATCGAATAATCAAATCATTAAAATCGAAAAATCGAAACCGAATAATCGAAAGATTCAAAACATCGAAATATTATCGATAAAACACTGAAATCGAATAATCGAAAAATCGATGTTAAAATTTAAAATAAAAATATTATAATCGAATAATTGAACCATCAAAATCGAAAAATCGAAATATTCAAATCAAAATATTGAAATACTATTATCGACAAAACATTGAAATCGAATAATCGAAATATCAAAATCTAAACTGAAATATCGTTATTAAAACATCAAAATCGAGTAATCGAAAAATCGATGTTGAAATTTGAAATAAAAATATTATAATTGAATAATCGAACCATCAAAATCGAAAAATCGAAACCGAATAATCGAAAGATTCAAAACATCGAAATATTATCGACAAAACATTGAAATCGAATAATCGAAATATCAAAATCCAAACTGAAATATCGTTATTAAAACATTATTAAAACATCAAAATCGAGTATCGAATAATCGATGTTCGAATTTGAAATAAAAATATTATAATCGAATAATCAAATCATTAAAATCGAAAAATCGAAACCGAATAATCGAAAGATTCAAAACATCGAAATATTATCGATAAAACACTGAAATCGAATAATCGAAAAATCGATGTTAAAATTTAAAATAAAAATATTATAATCGAATAATTGAACCATCAAAATCGAAAAATCGAAATATTCAAATCAAAATATTGAAATACTATTATCGACAAAACATTGAAATCGAATAATCGAAATATCAAAATCTAAACTGAAATATCGTTATTAAAACATCAAAATCGAGTAATCGAAAAATCGAAGTTGAAATTTGAAATAAAAATATTATAATTGAATAATCGAACCATCAAAATCGAAAAATCGAAACCGAATAATCGAAAGATTCAAAACATCGAAATATTATCGACAAAACATTGAAATCGAATAATCGAAATATCAAAATCCAAACTGAAATATCGTTATTAAAACGTCAAAATCGAGTAATCGAAAAATCGAAGTTGAAATTTGAAATAAAAATATTATAATCGAATAATCAATTTATCAAAATCAAAAATTCGAAACATTGAAATCAAAACATCGAAACATTATCGACAAAACATTGAAATCGAAAAATCGAATAATCAAAAAATCGATGTTAAAATATAAAATAGAAATATGTATTACAATCGAATAATCGAATCATCAAAATCGAAAAGTCGAAAATGAATAATCAAGTTATCAAAATCAAAAAATTGAAATGTATTCAAATCAAAATATCGAAATACTATTATCGACAAAACATCGAAATCGAATAATCGAAATATCAAAATCTAAACTGAAATATCGTTATTAAAACATCAAAGTCGAGTAATCGAAAAATCGAAGTTTAAATTTGAAATAAAAATATTATAATCGAAAAATCGAATCGTTAAAATCGAAAAATCGAAAGATTGAAATCAAAACATCGAAATACTATCGATAAAACACTGAAATCGAATAATCGAATAATCGATGTTAAAATTTGAGATAAAAATATTATAATCGAATAATTGAACCATCAAAATCGAAAAATCGAAATATTCAAATCAAAATATCAAATTACCATTATCGACAAAACATCGAAATCGAATAATCGAAATATCAAAATCCAAACTGAAATATTGTTATTAAAACATTATTAAAACATCAAAATCGAGTATCGAATAATCGATGTTGAAATTTGAAATAAAAATATTATAATCGAATAATCAAATCATTAAAATCGAAAAATCGAAACCGAATAATCGAAAGATTGAAATCAAAACATCGAAATATTATCGATAAAACACTGAAATCGAATAATCGAATAATCGATGTTAAAATTTGAAATAAAAATATTATAATCGAATAATCGAACCATCAAAATCGAAAAATCGAAATATTCAAATCAAAATATCGAAATACCATTATCCACAAAACATCGAAATCGAAAAATCGAAATATCAAAATCCAAACTGAAATATCGTTATTAAAACATCAAAATCGAGTAATCGAAAAATCGATGTTGAAATTTGAAATAAAAATATTATAATTGAATAATCGAATCATCAAAATCGAAAAATCGAAATCTCAAAAACACAACGATCGAATAATCGAGATATCAAAATCAAATTGAAAATATCATAATCCAAACATCGAAATGGAACTATCGAAGTATTAAAATCGAATTTAAGACATTAAAATTGAAACACCACGATAGTGGTATTAAAATCGAATAATTAATATATCGAAAAATCAAAATTAAAATACCACGTTTCAAAATCGAATTTAAAATATCGAAATTAAATAACACCCGCATCAATAACGCAACATCCCGTTAAAAATATCTCAATATCTATGTCAAAATGTACCAAAATCGAAATCACATTCGATATTAAATTTTTAAAACAAACTTCAAACACATTCGCCAATGGCTCACGGTTACATTGAACTCTACACAAGGAATTTTCTATGCAACCCACCTCACCTGAAATTACCTTCACGCCGGTATAATTACTCAATAATACCCGCAAATTCCGCCACATTTACACAAATCTTAAAACACCATTCGCTCCTTCACACAAACACACCATAACGAATGTACGAAAATGAAAAAACACCATCGCGGAAACAAACCCGTATCGACAGATCATCCTATGTAATTACGATAAAACGATAATATTTCCAGTCGTTTTTCAAAGAATAATACCATCGCGTATATGAATTAAATCAACGATTACAGGAAGACGTCGACGACTGCGTAATAATAGACGTCGAAATCATCTCTTTGGCTAAATTTCGTGTCAATCATCTCGTCAATAACTCCCTCCTTCGTTTCCTTTGTTAAATCCTCCATGTTTTCCGAAATGACACTATATCTTCCATTCGTCTACGATACATCATTTAACCTAAAATCTCCATCGTACGCAGCCAACGCAGGGTGCGTGCTAAAACAGGCACGAGTCCAAAGAGCCGACAAACATAAAATATGCCAAAACCGGAATACCGAACATCGGGTACAGTAAACATTACCATATTAAAAATTAGTCACCTTCTTGGAAATTGAAAATTCGTAACGGTTCTTGACCTCGAAAAAAATACATCTCTGTAAACACGAGCCAACAATTGGCGAAAAAAATTAAAAACTAGTTTGGTGAAATTCTCCCCCCGTTATCTCAACCATCTCGCGTATTTTAAAATATTAAAATATTTCGCGTCGTATTTCTCCTCTTGCATAGCTTCCTTATTGCGCGAATAATTCTTTAACCGCGTATAAAATATTTAATCGTCGTACCTGCGCGCCCGACTCGTTTGTAATTTACTCATGAAAAAAACACGCCGTCGATTATAATAAAAATTCAACTGTTGTGTGTGGACGCTGATTAATCGTATATACAGATTACAGAACCACGTACGAGTATATAAATTGGACATCGCGTACGCATCCGAACAAATAATACCATCGGGCTTCGACATACGATATTGAAACCTTTGTGTGAAATATATAATCGGAATTCGTTGTCTTCGTATCCAATACGCCGAAATAATCGTATGATTTTTATCAATAGATCAAAGCGGCTGCTGCGTCCAAGCAAACGCCGTCTTTGGCCCTTTTCTCAATTGGCCGTCGACACGATGGCCTCTCCAGACATGGTTATTAAAAAAAAACACCCGATATGTACGTATAACAATGAGACGCGTATTGAGGAATTATTAAATAATTTCACGTTATTTTTTACCTTCCATTTCATCGCACTTGTGTCCAGCGGCTGGAGTCGATGAAGGCGCGAGCTTGAGGTTGAAAAGGTTTCCATGACTTTTGAGAGCAGAATTTAACGATGCGAGGGCTGTGGCGAGATTCCAAAATCTGCAAGAATAGGAGAAAAGTTATTTACGATGGGTAAGTGGATAGACTTGGTGAAAAAGAGAAAACAGCCAAGTAAGAAGAGTTGTCTGTTCCAGTGAATGAAGGAGTTTTCGTAACTAAAATAATACGCGGTGTTATTTAATTAGAAATTATATTAATACCAATTAATGCGATCTTTTATTCCTCCATTGATTGAGTTGGAGTGTAAGTGTACAAAAAAAAGATGAGTAAATTTTAATCGCGAATTATCACAATCAAAATAAATATGTATCAAAAATTCGAAATCAGAATATGAAGAAGAAATTGCACGTTTTGAAAACTGAATTTTTTTAATAATAATATCAAAAATTCATTATCCGTTCAAATCAAAATATCATAATCGATGTATCGATATATCGAAATCAAAATCGAAACTAAAAATTGTCTATATTACTATTTTTCCACACTAAAATATTAAAAAAAAAAAAAAACAAAAAATTGCCAAAATCATTAAAGAATTGATATATGAAAAATCAAAACATCGAAATATCGAAATCGAAGTATGAATATCAAAATTGAAATTCATATCGATATTCGAAAATTAAAACATTAATATATCAAAATCAAAATATTGTAGTAAAAGTATCTATATAAATGAAAATTGGACAATCGAAATCGAAAAATCGTTATCAAAGTATCGATATACGAAAATCGACTTTTTAACATCGACATCCAATTTTTTGAAAATCGTCCCTTTTTTCCGATTCTTTTTCAAAATATCAAGAATATCAACATCGAATTAACGATTTACAAAAATTAAAACATCAAAGTCGAAATACCAAAATCGAAATATTGTAACCGATATTTGATTTTTTTGAAATGCATCATTAATTCGTTATATGTATTTTTCTCGTCGAAACATCGAAGATACCAAAATGTGTTTGATCAATACATCGATATATCAAGATCGAAATGTCAAAGTCGATTTTTCTTTTATTTTTAGACTATTTATCAAGACCGCAACATCGCGAAATCGTTATATCGAAATAAATCATATCAAAATAGTTAATAATCGAGATATCGATGAATCGAAGTCGAAATACCGACGTTGAAATATCAAATTTAAGATTCCGATTGATTGATAATTTACCAGTCAATATCAAAATATCGAAATAAGATATAATATTAAAAATCGATAATTATATTGAAATCGAAATATCGAAATGAAGATTAAACACCTGAAAATAATTTTAAAAATATCAAATTTCAGCAAAGATGAATCGAAATTTTTACCGTAAATTTATTCAAGGCAATTAAAAACCCTAAAAAATTATGAAATTTCGAGCTAAATTGCAATCAAAATACGAGCTCGGTTTGTTCGAGAAGCTCGCTACGAAAATTCACACAAAATTGCATTAAAAATTCCTGCACAACGGAAATTCGTCAGAACTAGGTCAACGTAATAAATCTGAGGCCAAAAAATACGAGTCACGAATATCGTGCTCCATGAAATTCCGCCACAGGAAACATTTAATATTAAAAATTTCACACAAAATTGCCAAAAAGTTAAATTTCCAGTCAAGAAATCCCGAAAGGAAAAAATTTCTATAAGAAAATTCATCATTACAAATTTCAAATCATATGCGCCCTCTCACAAAAATTTCTAAATATTGGGAAACCATTTTAAAAAACCAATTGCAAAGAATTTTCCGCAAAATGACACAGAAAAGCGGTGTTTTCCTAAAGATTCATGGTGAAGTGTTCGCCTTGACCTTGATGGTTAAACGTTCGCGGACAATAATTACAAGAAAAACCGCAGTCTCAAATTGCAACAATTCATATTATAATGTCTCCGAACAATTTGACTACTTAGGATAACAAAACTTCCAAAATATCACCTCTGTATTGAAATTTCGCCATTTTTTCACGAAAAATTTACAACACAATAACTCGATATATGCATTACAAATAACTGGATTTTTTTACGACCTGAAATTTTTCACGAAAATTTTTAATCCGTTGAAAAAAAATACGAAAATTAATATTTCGAACAATGTAAGCACCTAAATTACCCTAAAATTCCTCAAAATTCAAAGTCATTAAGGAATTAGAAAAATTACACGAATCCGAATCTAGGTTAAACCGGGTATCTCCTCGACGTAATAGGATTTTCCGTTTTAATATCGTGTAATAACCCAAACAGAACATTTCCGAAAAGGGCCACAGGCGAGAAAATAATCTGGTGTAACGTTTCACTCATTTATGAACCAGTTAACGCTACGAGCAGACTATTGTTAACGAAAGAGAAATACTCGTTCGTATAATGACCTCCGAAGAACCACCGGCGATTACACCAGAATACTCTCGTAGATATTAAATTTTCATCACGGTTGAGATTAAAAATTCGCGTCACGCGAAAAAACAAAACAATTAAAAAATTTCGCGTTCGAGAAAAACCACATAGCCTACTTTGCCTAGAAATACCATCGGCTCGCCATCTTGGCGTTATTTTTCAAAATACCTGCGTTTTTTCCAAACTTAATTAATTACCGATGGAATACGAAAACCAGTTGTGAATAGCCTTGATAACACGAGTTACACGTTGTAGTCACCAGGAAACGTTCGCAGATTGTTGTACACTGTGAATGGTTATGGTAGGGAATGAGCGTTGCTTAACGTGGATTTTTAATTAGGCAACGGTTCAGTCTCAGCAGCTTTGAGACACTTCGGTATTGAATGTAACGAGCATAGGTACTATTTGTGAGTGAAAAATTTTACTGAATTAATTTTCATTGCATTTAGCGCTGGTGTGTTCGTATCGTATCAAATCGACGATGAAAGATCGGTTTACAATTAACGGGAATCTCATTTTGGACGTAAGTACGTTTTAATCATTATCGCTTTTCATAAATATACAACTTGAAGTAGTGGAAAATTACGTTTGAAATTACGTCGAAGAGAAAATTCATCCGGAGAAATGGCAAACGAGTTGAATATCTGGGTCAGCTCTGATCTACGAACATATCATCGCCCTAACATAAAATATAAATGCTCGTTTATTTGTGAAGATAACAAAACACGTGTAATTTAATTAAAATAAACAAAAATCTATAGAGTAGTTCACGGCCGTAGTTAAACGTCGATCACTTTTAATGTACTTGAAAAATATAAACACATAAACAAGGTAATCGGTGGAATAGGTACTCGAGGGGAAAGGGAAGGGAAATATTTTTGTAAAATATACTTATATCATCGATGATTAAAACCAATTGTTGTTGTTACCAATTTCACTACTTCAAAATGATTAGTCAAGTTACGTATTATTTCAAAGAATGACTTTATATTTACCATGAGACACTGTACACTCAAAGCAAAAATGCTGTGACACACAAAATATGCAATAAAAACATTACTCAGCAATTTAAAACAAGTTATAGATCTCATCTTCGCATCTAAAGATAAGTTAACGTTTAATTTGCATGAAATTCCTTCGCACATCACATTGGTTTGTTTACGATCTGAATACATCTCCTGATACCCTTCTATCTCAACAATCCACGGTTTATTTACTCGATCAAATCTTCCATAAGTATGCTTCCCATCGTAGCAGCTTTCTGTTTCAATGCAACAGCAAAACACCGTTATATATATCACCGATATGGCACCGATGATCTCTTCAACTTGACCAAGTAACACGATATTGATCGGTAACCTCGGTTAATGTACTTGAAATCGTTCTAGATCATTGTCATACCAACGATGGCATCGTTACTAACGAATGCATAATTGGCAATTAATTAAAAATTTAAATGTGTTAAAATGCGAACACGAGACGTAATCGATTTCGACATATCAGCTCCACTTGACAGATAACCCATCAAAATACGTCTCAAGTCAATTATCAAAATAAACAATTCACGAAAAGTATTCGATAATAAAAGCTTATAGCTTTCTATAAACATTATGGCCAATCTACCGCAAAACGACTTACTTGATGATTCACTGAAAACACCATGTTCACTGTCGAACTCTCTTATCTTCGGGGTTAATTTCATTTGTCGTTCCATAACTCTAAGTGAATTACTCGTAATTAATTTCCAAAAACAATATTTCAAAATGTTTGAATACTTACTTAGAAGACATCTTCGCTAGTTCATCTTTCGTCCATTTCGCATTGTCCAACAATACCGCAAATTACAGCACTCATTAAGTAACTAATTTGCATTCACATTGTTCTTCAAAAATACACGAATCTGTTGCAGAAATAATTAATATAGCGTAAATGTAACATACTTAATTTATTCGTAATTAAAAATGAAAATAATCAAGTTCTTTCATGTTTCATAAAATAACATTACATCCAGGATTACCACTGCTTCGTAACGCTCAATCCACCATTTTGAATCTATGATTAGTTTTTACTTTTTATACTAAGTAAAAATAAATTTAATGCCAAATTTGACAATGAATTCTAAAAAAGGAACTAATTTTAATATCACGCATTACTTTAATTAGACTAATTATGCGAAAAACACAAAAATAAAAATTAATCCAACTAATCGTATAAGTAGGTAGTCTAATCCTAGGTACCTATTTGTTTGACAGCGACCTCTACTGCTCGTCGGTGATACTACTACTGATAAGATTTGACCGTTATCAAAGATCAAATATTTATTTTCTGCAAAAAAAATTACGAAATGTGAAAAAATCAATTGAGTTGTTACTTCGACGAATTTTTATTTAAAGATTAATTTAATATGGTTCAATTTCGTATCCTTCGTGCGAATTTATCGTTAACGTACAAATGTAACGTTTTAACTGGGTATATTTGCCAACGATTCTTCGTAAGTGAACGTATAATTTAAGCTAACAGGGGATTGGAATCAATGGCTACGATATCTTCGTAATTATAATTGCGTAATATTGGCATCTATGCCTTATGAAACTAATAAGGTATGTTGGCGTGTAATTTAACGCTTTTACTTGGTTATTTTTTTGCGTAATATTAAAATAATTAACGGTGAAAATATTATCGATGACGTCAATATTTACATTATATGATAATTTTGGATATATAACGAGCATGAAAAATACCCAAGTACTGAAATATAATTATCACCTTTAAATGATAAACTTAATTTATAGCTTTTACGATCGCCGATTTATCTAAAATTAATTGTTTTCGTTAACCAATACACATACATATGCATACGTGATAACGCTTATCAACACCAACATTGTAGTTTTATTCTCTTTTCATTTTTTCAAGTGGTGGGAATGTGTATTTCGCGTATCGCACTTGTAAACAGGTTTTCTTTCACATCGAGTCACCGATACATCGGAGATTTTTCTTTCATTTGGTATCCTAACACGGTGATAATATTTTATCTGATAGGTTTAGTTGATTAATAATTCGGTTATAAAAACGGTGCGGTGATTTCGTTTCATCTAGTTACATTTATGATGCCTTTTAATTGACAACGTAATATCTTACGCGAAATGAAAGGCTTACTAGTTAACGAAATTATTAAATTATTTTCCAATAGTACTTCGTTTGTGAAACAGGTTCGTGTCAAGAGCAATTTAACACATTACTTGCTTACTAAATTTCCCACGTTATTTTGCAGACTCAAGAAATCGCCAGTTTGAGGTATCCGGATAAAGTACGAATTGTCGAAGTAGGTCCTCGCGATGGATTACAAAACGAACCGTCCATTGTGCCAACGCAAGTCAAGATCGATTTCATCAACATGCTCTCGAAGACCGGCCTGCGAACAATCGAAGCAACGAGGTAATTAGCACCATACAGGTCAACGAATCTAACCCTAATTACATTTTCCTAGAATATGTTTCCGTAATTAATTATTTTTATTATAAATATTCGCCAATCGTTTATCAACTCCGATTTCCGTTCCAATCGCGTTTTATATTTCGTGACGTAACGAAAAAAATCCTGTTTCGGCGTGAAATTCCGTTAATTAACATTTTCACCTTGTCGATGCTAATTACTTGGTTTATTAAATTTTCTGTTTTTTTGTTTACAGTTTCGTATCGCCGAAATGGGTTCCTCAGATGGCTGATCACAACGAAGTACTTAACGGAATCGACGACTATCAAAATATCTCGTATCCGGTTCTAGTACCGAATATCAAAGGATTAAATGCCGCCGTAAGTGATATTCGTACGAAATTCGTGTAATTTTTCAGACGTACCTACGCAGGAATCGAGCACATTTTATCGCGAATTTCACCGCTGCATTGTATAAGATTAAATTGCTAATTTTAAAACGAAAGTTGGATTTTAAAATTAGCCCATCGAGTTGATAAATTTTTTTTAGCTATCAATTGCTATAATAATTGCTCGTCGCGTGTAATGAATTAATAACCGAAGACATTATTAAATTTCGTCGATGACCTTCTATACGGTTATTTATTTTTATCACATCGACGTGATAAGATTTATGAGACTTTAAATTAACGTATGAATGAATTATTTAATTTCGGTAAATTGAATGTGCGGTATGCAACAATGCATGGGTTGAAAATATGCGACGATCCCTTCCCTCTTCACTCCATCGATTTCTGAAATTAAGAATGTCGAAAAATGATACAATAAATTGATACGAGTACGTAGCCAATTAAAAAGGAAATGCGAGTTCAATGAACTCTCTTCACGATGCTCTCATCTCGCTTCTCTAACTAGGATACACCCCTATTTACCTCAGATATCCAACACTTTCATAGCTTCTTCTAAAATTATACCAATTATATCAACAAAATGTTTTTTTCTTTCAACCGTAAAGGTCCTATAAATAATTGAAACAACTTGTGAAATTTTTAAATTATCTAATAATTACTAAACCTGAAATTCATCGAAATTATCTTTCAGAAATGTTATTTTATTTGTATTTCTTCTTCTTTTTTTAATCACCGATAAGTATTGACGCATTTGTTCACGCAATGGAAAAAACCAAAAAGGACAATCACATTTTTGTTAAAATTTTGTCAGACCTGACGTCATACTATCGAAAAAGAGATACATGATTTATATTTCCCTTTGTTTGTCTCGTATTTTCGTTCATTTTTACTGATTTTTTTGTTATTATTTTTTATCTTAATAGTTTTTTTATTTTTTTTAATTCACTATTCTTAAGAAAAACATGCAATAATTTTACACAGATAAAAAAAAATCATAAAAAAAGAGAAAAACACGTCTCAATTTGTAACCGCGATAAAAAATAATGATGAAAAAACTTGTAAAAATTCAAAATCTTACATTGTAAAGAGGTCAATTTGAAGCTTGAAGGTGTTTTCAAAGTTACCCGGTGTTTAGAAAAAATGACAATAAAAAAATGTTCTTGCAAGAAAGAATTGATGAAATAAAGGTGTTTTCAAAGTTACCCCATATTTAGGAAAAAATTGCAATAAATGTTATCGCATGAAAAAATTAATGAAAACGGAGTGTTTTCGAAGTCACCACGTATTTCAAAGTTACCCCATGCTTCGAAGTTACCCCGTATTTAGAAAAAAATTACAATAAATATTCTCGCACGATGGAATTAATGAAAAAATTACAATTACGAAACAAGATAAAGTTCTTATAGCAGTATGGGATCATTTGGGGTTACTTTGAATATACGGGGTCACTTTGAAAGTTCATTTATTATCAGCCAACGCGCTCTCAAGATTTCTTTCGAAACGCTTTTGTGACTTTTTTTGAAACCCAGTATCGGTTTTTCATTCCGGTAAAACGCAACGTTCAAAAACACCCCAGGTTTCAAAGTTACCCATCGTAGCTGTATTAAATATTCAATTACTGAATATCTCTGGAGCAATTAGGATCATTCCTATGCATGGAAATTTGCGCGAAATTGTGACGTTTTAAAGCCAAACAGAGTCTTTAATTATAACCGGGGGTGAATTTGAAAACACGAGGTCACTTTGAAAGCGACCACGTGCGAATTAAAATCGACCGGCATCCTTCGAAAGCTACTTTTGGAGCCTTTTAAAACCACGCTCAGACATTAGATGTTTTCAATTGCGTTTAAATGAATTTTCAAAGTCACCCCGTATATTCAAAGTAACCCCTCAATAAGGGAATAAAATAATAAAGAGAGCGAAAATCAAATAAAATTAAGATATCAACGAATGAATACTTCACCAAAAGTGATTTTTTTTGGAAAATGTCAACTTTTTACGGAAAGTATTACTCTGAATCAGCGCCCCCCCCCCTCCGAAGACACTTCACATTTCTTCACTTTTTTTTTAACTTTTCGATTGCAGGATTACAAGTCTTTAAAATTTCAATATTTCAAATCCGTATTGAAAATTTTTCAATAGAAAAAGATGTCAGGAGTGATCTGATAAGTTCTTTACATTTCTCGAACTCTTCTCCTTTGACATCCAGTTCAAAGGTAATAACTTCGTCCTTGAATCGCGTATTAATATCCTCCTAACCCTCTCGTTTCGACAATTCGTCAATTCCAATCTTATCTGATTCATTCTCGTTGTCAGATAAACTGTTATCGTAACTTTCAGGATACTGTGAAAACTTTTTCTCTTATCTTATCGCAGTTGATAACGTTTCTGCAATTGTTACCGGCGATAAGGCCAAACAAATTGTCTTCTCTAGGTTCTGAAGTGGTTCGCAGTATGTCATTTCGATGACTTGGAAGGGTCGAATGTCCACTTCCACTCTCACCATCCATACTACATAAATGCATCCAAATTGACGTATTATTGCATTCACATTACAGATCTCAGCCGGCGCCAAAGAAGTAGCGGTATTCGCGTCAGCGTCGGAATCGTTTAGTAAACGTAATATAAACTGTAGCATCAACGAGAGCTTATCAAGGTACCGAGAAGTAGTCGATTGTGCTTTAGATAACAACCTAAAAGTCAGAGGTTACGTGTCGTGTATTTGCGGCTGCCCTTACGAAGGTCCGGTACCACCTCAACAAGTAGCAAAGGTAACCTCGACCTTACAGGTTCACTTTGGAGATAAATCAATAACGCATTTTGTCGATTAGGTGGCCAGCGAATTATACGAGATGGGCTGTTACGAGGTATCTTTAGGAGATACAATCGGAGTAGGCACACCAGGCACGATGAGATCAGTATTAAACGAAGTCATACGTAAAGTTCCAGCTCGAAATTTAGCCGTTCACTGTCACGACACGTATGGACAAGCATTGGCTAATATTTTAACCGCCTTAGAGGTAAATTACCTCGTTATGACCTCAACAACCGATAACCTTTTAGGTTATAATTATAATAGCCATATCGCGTTTGACGCGATTAATTAAGAACGCGTTGCATCACCGATGGCCAAAACGTCACGATGAAAAATTTAATCGATTATTTCTCGTTACAGTTCGGTATCTCAGTGGTCGACTCGTCGGTGGCGGGCTTGGGAGGGTGTCCTTACGCGAGGGGCGCCAGCGGCAACGTAGCCACCGAAGATTTAGTGTATATGCTGGAAGGCATGGGAATTGAGACTGGAGTTGATTTAAAATCCTTAATCCACGCTGCCAAGTTTATCTGCGACGCGATTAATAGAAAGACCGAGTCCAAGGTGGGACGAGCCTTGGGAGCTGATACGTCTCATAAAATCATCGATCTTTTTGTATCGAACAGAAAACCGCAAAAGATCAAGTAGATTAGTCAACACGTTTCCATCGCCTTTTTTTCATTTCACTAAATTTTTCGCGTTTGTGATTTATCGCTGTTTCTCATTTCCTGACGTTTTATTTGAGGTTAGACCTTAGTACCGTTGTAAGTTATTCGCAATATTTTTTCATGTTTGTATATACGTTTTTTTTTTTTTTTTTTATTTTGATTTTTTTGATTTTTCAAGTTCCTTATTGCTTTATGAATAAAAGTGTACAGTATTGAGTGTTTTTATTTTTCAGGAATTTATAAATTTTCTTAATGACTCGAGTAATCTTTTTCTAAGTGATCTACGGTTAAAAAAAAAAAAACATTACTTTTTCCTTATCTTTTTACCAAATTTTC
>QBDW01001206.1:0-59158 GCA_003261595.1 Maconellicoccus hirsutus
GTATACAAGTTGAAGTATCAATGGAAAATTTTCCACTTATGCGTAAAAGTAATTAACCAAAAGCGACGAAGTTATTGTTTCGAAGTATCATCGACTTTAACGGCTGAATTTTTTACTCTCATAAGTGTCAATTGGTATAATTACGATTCGAGAGCAAAAGACGAATACGTGTTAATTTTGAAAAGTCTTTCACAAACCGAACTCGATGAATAAAGTAATGCGATGAAAAAGTTGAAAAATCGTTTCACCAAACACTTGATACCCGTGAGTAATCTTAATAAAGACAGGAAAACGTGGGAATTTTAGCTTCCGAATGTGTATGTTTGATTAATGGCGAAATTTTTAACAATCTGGTTTCATACAATGTATTTGTAATGTTGCAAATTACGTTCCTTTGGGAAATATACTTTGCTATTTTAATCCTAAAACAATGGATGTGTTTGACATTTATACGGTGCATTTGCTTTCTACATACATTCCCCTGGCTTTTGCAAACATCAACTTTTATAGTTTACGAACTGAATGGATTAAATTTTTTAAGTGTGGGTTGAATAATTTAACTTTTTTCACTGGAAATAGGCTACTTGCAGTGGCGTAGCCAAGGGGGGGCAAAGGAGGCAATTGCCCCCCATGGCCTTTTATTGTTTGTTTCGACGTATCGTAGTTTGTTTATAAATTAAAGGAATAGGTAAATAAATCGTTTGCAATTTCTGGTTTCCCACTAATTAAAAAAATTTTGACTACCTGGACTCGTTTTGCCCCCCCCCCTTGCCAAAATCCTGGCTACGCCACTGGCTACTTGTGGTATATTTTGATTTGTTGGAGTTTATTGCGAGATTCTACAATTGAGTTTTGATTTCGTAAACACAATTATTGAAAAATCGTAGTGAATAAAAAAGTTATTATTACGTAATGATAACGTATTATTTTATTTTCAACTCTTATCAATTTTTTTTTAGATAATGAAACGCGAAGAAATTTTCGATCATTGTGCTTTAATTGTCATCGATGGAAATTTATCCATAGATGCGATAGATTGCGTTTTGACTTTGGGTGAAAAAAAACATATCCCTGGTTCGTATTCATCTGATAATCGTAAATTCCCGAACACGAAGACCATCTTGTAATTTTAATTACTTTTTCGCAGTATGGTTTGAACCAACAGATCATACGTTAGTTTCGAAACCATTCGAAATCAAAGGCTCGTCGCATCGAATACACTATTGTTCTCCCAACTTCAAAGAGTTGCAAAAGCTCGCGTCGTATTTAACGCGAACCCCGAGCGATATTACTCTAGATGGAAATATAAACGATGTGATAACAGAAGCTCGTGATTTAGCTGTACGTGTTTTATCGAATATACCAAATATCATGGTGACACTGGGTAAATATGGACTACTGGTAAGCTCGTGGTTTAAAATCATTTCAATTAAAAGTAAATACCTACATCTAGAGTTTAATATTTAATTTACATTATATGACGGCGGTATAATATGATTAATTGTTTGACAGATGGTGACATTAAAGCAGGATAAACCGAAAGCGACGTTTTACAAAGCTATTGAACTGAATTCGATAGAAAACGTGTCAGGAGTCGGCGACTGGTATATATAAAAGCTTTCTATTTAATTTAACAAATTTTTCATTCTTAATCGATCGCAATTCACTGATATCTTGATTGGGTCGAGGTTTAACCAAACGGAGAATTTTTTTCTGTAATAAACCTCGACGGTCGATTTGCGAAGTGTTTTTGTTAATTACGATGAATTTTTTTTCATATCGATTACAGTTTAGCTTCGGGTTATATTGCCGCTATGCTGAATGGATGCACCGAAAATGAATGTGTTTCCGTTGGTTTGAACGCCGCTGTGCAATCGCTTCTTTCCGCTCAAACTGTACCGAATACGTTGCGGTATGAAGTTATACCATCTATTGTTAGTTTTCCACTTCCCATAACAGGTGAATAAGACCTAGGCTAAGTACATTATTCAGTAATTTTAAAATATTTACGTTTGAACATGAACCTTACTCTAAACACTGATATAAAGTTACTAGTTTTTTAAATCGTGTATTGTTTTGATTTTTGGAACAATTTTACTATTTTATTTTATTTTTGCAGGCAGTATAAAAGTGGAGTAAAATCATCGTATGTGATTGGTACATTTTTCCACGTTAAATATAATAAAGAAGTTGAGTTTGGAGTTTTATATTTGTTTTGTATCAAAATATGTTTTTTTGATTTTGTGTTTTCGTTTTTTGTAATTAAATGGACTGTTGAGAGAAACTATTATTTTTTCAATTCTGATATACTATGTCACCTCAATATTTCATTATGGTCTGTCATGAAAAATCTATTGAAACAAATAATTGAACACGTATGTATAAAACTGAACACCTTATATTTTTGAAACCCATATAACAAGTGCATTAGAATATTAAATACGATATAAAATATATAATGTATACAAAAAAAAAACCTTCTACATAAAATTTTGATTGTTGATATAAAAAACTCAAAATAATTCCGTACAAAATATCAACATAATGAATAAAAAGGTAAACCATGAGAAAATTGGAATACAATAATGTAACAAGTAATACATTATTCAAGGTAATTAATCAGCGAATTAATTACGCAATGTAATTAATATACCAGACAGATGAAAATCAAATCATCAACAATGTCACATAAATTACTACGTGCAAATAAAAAATTTTCATAGAAGAATAATAATTCTTCGTAGTCTTTTTAATTCGCTGAAATTATAACTTTTATCAAATTGAAGAATACTACGTCCGGAAATGAAATTCCATTAATCGGTAGGAATTTCGTATTTGCAAATTACCGAGAACATTTTACCACCTAAGCGATTCGCTAACCAGGTATTTTTTATGACGGCTATTTTCATACTATCACAGGTGAAGTGAGCATCTAAATTAGTATGTACAGCTCGGCCCATACCTTCGATAACTACTAAATCTACTGTTGCCATTTCTTCGGCTAGTTCTTTTCCAAGGCGACTGTAAAAAATGCGACACGAACATGGATCAGTATTTCGATAAAAATTTGTTCTAAAATATGGGGAAAAAATATACCTTAAATCTAAACAGGGTCCTGATTGCGCATTTTCCATCACCATTAGGTTTTTATTATTAATCGCTTCTTCGATTATTGGACATATAGAAGCGATTTCTTGAATTAAGATTACGAGCTCGTTATGCGTTACGTCATTTAAAGCTGGTGTCGAATTCGCGCATAGAACCACCTGGAAATCATCAAAATTATAAAATTATTACATTTTTGTCAACTCCGCGTGATTTGAACATTGACAGGAAACTCACTTTGGTATTTTGCCTGAGGAGCTCTCTAGCAAACGGTATAACTCCTAATACAATATCAGCGCCGCTATTGTCAACAAAAATCGCTACTTTTTGGTAGGGCTGACTTTCCATACGTTTTATCCATTCGTCTAGGTTATCCACTAACCATGGTCTTTCTGCACAAATTCAAAATTACATAAAATGTGACGTAATTTGATGAAATTTCAATAGAACCTACGTGGTATTTTAGCGCGAGCTTCGTGGAATCCGAATTCTTGGCCTTCTAAAATCTTTGCGATTTCTTTAGCTCCCCAATCGAAAATATTACCGGCTAAAAAGCCTACGATTAGTTCAACATGTCGATCTTTAAACGTCATAGCATCCAATTCATTTAGACGTTTTGGTAACAATAACAACGCGCATTCATTTTCTTGTTGTCTTTGCTGTAAAATGACATAGCTCGTTAAATATTCAAAAATGCTAAGTTTCTATAGAAAAGTTTACCAACAAGTAAAAACGGATCTGGAAAATCAAATTCTCTTAAATAATGTTCAATGGTATCTAATAGACTGCGAACGGTTAAATTACCATAAGCGCTGTAATCAGGTAGAAAAACTATAACATGTGTAATTATCGCATTCATAATTTTTGCGACCTTGAGACATACAATGGTTGAACTTTCAGATGGTGTAACCTATTGATATATTTTTCTTTGAATAGTTCAGCTCTTTCTTGAGCGGTTTTATTATCCGGCTGGCTTACAACAGCGCAGCGCACGAAAGTATCTATTTTTTCTTCGAAACATTTCAACCAATATTCTCTAAAAAGTGATAAAATTTATTAGCCATTTCATTCACGCAATTTTAATTCATCTTTTAATACCTCGCTTCTTTATCGGAATTCAAATCTACTGTATCTGGTACATAAGTGGCGGGATTTTTGAGTAAAGGGCAATACGTCAGTGCTGGTTCCCATCGATCGAGTTCTAATTGATGCACGGGTACGTTACTATCCAGCAAAACCGAACCAGTTTTTAAACCGCTACTTCCGGCGTAATTCTCCAGCCAAGAGTATTGATCGCCATCTTTAAGAAGAAATCATCTGTAATTTTTGTACGACTTCAAAAAAGAACGATTATTTTTATTCGTCACAGGATTGTATTCTTAAGTGTTGAAAAAATTACCCCATTCTTCGGCTCCTTTCAAAAAAGCTCCGATAGCTCCTAAGTAGCCTTCATGTCTTAAAAATAAACTTTGAACTGTGCCTCGTGACCAATATTTTATCGAATATGAAATGGTATGCATGCTTAGAGGATGATTACGCAAAAAATATCCGCCAAAGTACACCTAAAACAAAGAAGTCTCATTGTCTGTTTTTATCTTTTTATTGAACTTGTTCCCGTGCTTCTTAATGCATGTCGAGTTTTTCACTTTTTTTTCATTCCACACTCGAAATAAACGTTGAAATTATATCATACTACAAAATGAAAACATATTCAATACGTAAAATTTTGTGTTATGGATAATAGCTATCTTATCTAAATAATATAAGTACACGAAAAATTATTCAGATAAGTTTATGGTTCATTCAAGATAACATTTTCAAAATTTTGGTTAGATCATAGCGTTAATTCTAAAATTATCAACAAAGGATTCCATACCTTTTTCAAATTGTTCATCATTGCATATAATGAAGCAATTTGTCCGATATCGTTACTTATAGTGAATAATAAACTTCTAGCTAAATCTTCTTTGGTAATTCCTTCTTCTGAAAATAAATCATGCAAAAAGCCAAATTCACTAGACTATGTAAAAAAGTGAAAAATATTAATAAAAGTAAATATTAATTACATACGATTATCACGTTTATGGCATACTTTTCCAAAAGATGAAGCGATGAGATCAGGTGGTAAACCAAGCGACGTGGTGCCATCTCCGCCATATATGTCACCTACTAACAAGTCAACTCGTCTGTGATCTCCTTTTTCTGCTAAAAGTAAAAGCTCGTCGAAACCCTAATCGAAATAAAAAAAATTTAACGCGTTCGTAAAATCATTAGCTAATAAAAACTCGTAGTACTTTAGCTTTCGTAAGAAGCGATCCCAAACCCCAAAATGTGCCACCTCCTGTAGCGGTGCCTCCAATTCGTTCATATTTTTCTTCTGATTCCACCTGTCAATAACTTGCCATAGTATATCGAGATTAATTTTAAATTGTATAAAATTATAATTTACTTTTAATATGCTGACTCCGGAACCAATATTAACTAATAAATAAGGAAATATATTGGTATGAGCGGTTTGAAATTCGTATTCGGGATTGCCATTACGATGATACACAAATGCTTCGTCGCTGATATTTTTCAACAAGAAATTACATCCTTTTATTAAACACGGTAATTCTTCTTCTTTATCGACCCTAGAAACGTAACACGAGTTCAATTAGAGATACCGAAATTAAGAATACGTAAACAATCTCAAATTCATACTAACGAAAGTCCTAATTTCTCGTGAATCAAATTGGCATACTTATAAGCGCCTCCTCCGGTAGCTTTGATACATTTACCTTTCATTTCTTCATGACTGTTGACCAAATGAGCGCCGATGAAATTGAGACAATCGGCGATATATTTCGTTTCAAATTTAACAAAGTGTAAACGAGCTCCTTCAGAATAACCTTCTGAATAAGTATATGTGGATGTTTCCTGTACAGAACTGCTATTACCACGAAGTATAAAAATTGAGCGAGCTGTAATAAATATACATACAATTTCCGGATTTTCATCAGAACTCTCACTTCTTCTGTCTAGAATAGCTCTACGATGGTGGACCGTAGAATAATAAGCAATTTTGGTCAAGGAACCGCCTAAGAAGTTGAAGAATGACAAGATATTTAGATATTCATTATCGATATGAACAACGAAAATGAAAACGAAAACAATAATTACCTATATCAATTGCAAATCGTTTGGCGGTTTTTAAATTACGAAATACTTGGATACTTTCTGGTAAAGTAATACTAACCGCGGTCTCTTTTCTGTCCATTTTATGCCGAACAACACTACTTTGAGAATGTTAATTACGCACCACATACGACCTTATTATTTGAGCTTCTGAGCGTGCTAATTAAGTTAGTAATGAATAACATGTTGTAAAAATTTTAGTCAACCATTCAAAATCAAGTAAAACAAGTTACTTTTCTTATCAAAGTAATTACCTGCTGATGCTTCTCCCCAGTCGCCCCAAAAATCCAATCACTAACCGAAAGTAAAGCAGTGATAATTTTCAAGCAGCGTTATTTTTCTCATTCGGCGGTAATTTCATTATAATACGGTGTAATTGGCAATATCTCCATGTGTACTTGAAGTTGGAGGGAGTTTTGTCTGATTTGAATTCCAATTTAAAAAAATTAAAATTAAACAATCTACAAAAATTCGATAAGTGAAATTTCCAATTTTCGTGTTATCTAATCTATGGTCTTGATATATGTACTTGGAAAAATCTTGACTGTATTTATTTTTCTTTTAATTCTGTTTTTTTCATTATCTCGAGAAACATTAACAAACAGATTTTTAGCTCATTAACATTCATAGTTTATTACAAATTGAGAAAAAAGTTTGAGTAAACATTGTTCGAAAATTAATATATTTCCAAGTCATAAAGAACAATACGACAGATCTTCACTAACAACCATACAACCGAATATTTGAGAATAATTAAAAAAACGAAAAAGATATAACAAAATCTATTTTTAATCTCGGTAACATTTGCGCGACGGTAAATCAAACGAAGATTCATAAGAATTTCTTAATATCACTAGATAACAAAGCACAATTAACTAATCAATTATCGGTGTTCATTTTTAAAACAAACAACCGAACACAAAATCAATAAACCGAAAAAAATTCTCAAAATAATAAAAAATTCTAAGACATTAGGAATGCTTCATATCTTTCAAACTGAAAAACCATCTTAAAAAATATTCACAATTTTAATAAAAATCAGTCCCCATACTTTAAATATCGCAGTTTTATGCGATATATCGGATGAACAAATAACTTAACAATCATAAGTTTAGAACGCAACTTAAAATATGGTAACTATTCTTTTCTTTCTTCCTTCGGTTCAAGAATATTATACTTGATGAATCTAACGCCTTGAGTTAATTGTGCCGTTTCGTTGGTAGCATGGCAAGCAAACAGTAACATATTTCGCGGTTGCACTTTCCAAGCAAATCTCATAAAAATTAAAGAATACAAACAAAGTGCTGAAATCAAGAAAAAGAATAATTATATGAATTGAAAACATTGTTACATCAATAGGAAAAAAAATGTACCTAGGGTCATTTTGCCACTGATTAAGGACGGATCTTTGTTGATATCTGCAAGAGCAGCGATAGGAATACCCCAATTAGCCACAGGACCCCAGAAATGAGTGCTGCAAAGGAGCACATTTCAAATTAGTAATAACTTCATTCAAAATACACTTTGAAGTACTAACCTCATCAAGTAATTGACGAATTCTTTGCTTCTCATTTGTTCCAAGCATTTTCTGGCAAAAGTTGACATTGTTACGAATTGAAAGACGGATTTACAACGATGGAAGATAAGTAGAAGGCAATTAAGCCATAAATTATGCTATCTGAGGTGAATGTCAAAATTAAAATTTCGTTATCATTTTTTAAAAATTATCAAAGTCGTTCAAAGTTTGAAAATGAAAAGGTCGCGTTTAATGACGAGCGGATCGAGCTCACTGAAGAGCCACCAATGGAAAACTGTGACCACGCCCGTATGTTTCACAGAAGTTAATATACACTCAACAAAAATGGAAAAAAATAAACGAGTATTATTATTAATTTAATAAATTGACAAAAAAAAAAAACATCAATAATATCGCGAGTGTAAGGTAATCAAGTTACAATACTGGACTTGGAGAATTGAGAACGTTTTTACGAGAATGTAAAACAACGAATTTGGTTCAGAAACGATAACGAAAAATAAACTAATAAACTTATTGTTATTGATTAAGTAACTTTAAGAAAGAAATCAATTTCAAACGGTAATTAAGACTAGAAATCGTCAAAAAACATGGTCTGGACCACTGTGAATTATTGGTATACGGCAAGGTCCATTACAGTCCACCTGAGAATAATGTCGAATTCTCAGCGGTCCGGATCATGTTTTTTGACGATTTCTTTCTTAAAGGAGTTACTTAATCAATAATTTTATTAGTTTATTTTTCGTTATCGTTTCTGAAGTCTGAACCAAATTCGTTGTTTTACTTATTTTAAAAACGTTCTCAATTCTTCAAGTCCAATATTGTAACATTCGTAATTTGATTACCTTACACTCGCGATATTTTTGATGTTTTTTTTTGTCAATTTATTAAAATAAATATTATTAAAAATTAATAATAATACTCGTTTATTTCCATTTTTGTTGAGTGAGTGAATAACTCAAACTTCAGTGAAACGTAAAGAGGCGTGGTCACAGTTTTCCATTGGTGGCTCTTCAGTGAGCTCGATCCGCTCGTGTTTAATGTTATGAACTTTTTATATCGGCGCTAGAATGCGCTTTCTACAGAAAAACAAAACTGGCTGCAAAGTTTTTGTATAATTACTAAACTTGAAATTTCTCGCCGCACGTGCGACTTCAACTACAGCAGCAGGAATACTTGTTAACTGCATTTTTTGATGATTTAAAATTTTGAACCGCGTGAAATCGTTGTCGTCTTGTGAAGAATTTTAATTTGTTTTTGATTTTCAAATAATAATTTCAAATAGTATATCTAGTTATACTGATGAAACATGGAGAATCTATCGGCGTTTCAGATTCATCACATTATGAACAAAACTGTGGTTAAGACTAACAAGAAAAATAAAAAGAAGAAATCGCGTTCAAACATTGTGCAAATTAAAGAAAATGGAATTAGTAAGAAAAATAAAAAAATTCAGAAAACAGCTAAAACGTCGAATAAAGTCAACAAGTCATCTTCAAACAACCGACGACCATCGTCGTTGGCAGATATACCTACTGCAAAACCCATGAACCAGAAACTAAACAATCGTCGACTATCGTTAGCAGATGTACCTTTTGCTTGCTCCAGTAACCAAAAATTAAACGATATAACAATCAAAAATACTCTCTTGAACCGTCGAATATCTCCATCACCGAAGGATTCAAGCGACGCTGAAACACCGACGAGAAATTCTCACAGCTCCAGTCCTAAAAGTAAACTATCGTTTGAAAAAAGCTTTACAAAAAAATGTCTGTTTAATTGGTTAATTAATCCCATTGATGTTGATGATTTTATGACGTAAGTTGAAATTATCATTATTTTATGGATCATTTATCTAAACTAAATTTTTTTACAGAAACTATTGGGAAACCAAACCATTGTATATATCGAAGCGTCATAATGAATTTTCCGTATTATTAAGCACACCGATCATAGATAACTTACTGCATTATAGTAACATTATTTATACGAAAAATATCGACGTGACGTTTTACTCGGATGGTATTAAAGAACTAAATAATCTCGAAGGAGTAGCTAGACCTCATGTCGTATGGGACTTTTACTGTAACAAATGCAGTATTCGATTACTAAATCCGCAAACTTTCGTGCCGAATATCCATAAATTGGATAGTGAATTACAAGAATACTTCGGATGCTTTGTAGGATGTAACGCATACTTGACTCCACCTCATTCACAAGGTTTCGCTCCTCATTACGACGACATCGAAGCTTTCATTTTACAAATTGAAGGGAAAAAAATGTGGAAGGTATACGAGCCCAGGTGAGTTATAAATACTTGTTTCTCTTTTCTATGAAGCTTTAATGATTTTGTTGATTGTTTAGAGAAAACGAAGAGTTACCTCGATATTCTAGCTGTGATATGAAGGAATGTGATATTGGTGAACCAATAATGGAAGTTTTATTGGAAGAAGGAGATGTATTGTATTTACCTCGAGGTTACATTCATCAAGCTTGTACCCAAGATTCTAATCATTCTTTACACATCACTGTATCTGTGTATCAGCGTAATGCATGGATTGATCTTTTAGAAAAGGTTCATATTTCTCGAATTAGTTATGTTTTTATCACGTTTTTTTCATTTTTTAATGGATTTCAGGCGATCCCGAGAGCATTAGAAAATGCTTGGAAAAAAGATGTGGAATATAGGAAAGGTCTTCCTTTAGATTACTTGAGATCTGCTGGTTTTGCCAGGAATCCGAATTTAAAAGATCGTCGTATCGCTATCAAAGAAAATATTAAGAAGCTGATCATCAAATTAGCTGATCACGTTCAGATTGATTCTGCAGTTGATCAATTGGGACATAAATTTATGGAAGATGCATTACCGCCAGTGCTTACAGAAGGTATGTCTTTTCGTGTTCCTTCTCCTTCATTCTTTTATGAAAACATATGTACGATATTATAGAAGAAAAAAAGTGCACAGTCTTTGGAGGTGGTTTGTACATGACGAAAGAAGGACAAGTACAAGGCATAGATGAATTTACGTTTCACCTCAACACAGAAATCGTTTTGTTAAGGCAATATGTTTCGAGGTAATTGTAATTTTTATAATTATATTCAAATTAAATTTATAAAATATTGCTCATAAATTAATTTTCAGGTTTGTAAAAGAAATAGAGAAAGGTAAATCAGGGCAAAATAAAGTTGTTTATCGATTATATTATACCACCGACAACTCGTTAGAATATCACGGTGAAACACCGTCGTTAATTATTATCCCAAAATCATCGGTGAAAGCTGTTCAAGCGCTGTTCAATCAATACCCTAAATATATTACTATCGAGGAGCTACCGCATGAGAATGATGGCGAAAAGGTAAGAATTGTTAAAATGACGTCTTCTCGTCTCCATTCTTTAAATTGAATTTTTCTCAAATCTAGGTTACTCTTGTGTCTGATCTATGGGAAAGAGGAATCATACGGACGCGAAGACCAAATTTAAAAAATATTTAAATGATAATTTTCGTAGATTTACGATGTAATTTTATTATTTTAAATTTTTTTAAAAGATTTTTTGTTTGATATAAAAGTGCTTATTGCGTCGTAATTACAAATTTTTTTTTTTGTGATGGCATATTATGTTTTAATATTTTTCTTATCGTACATTTGGAAGAAATATGTATGTTTTTATGTGACTGATTAAAAATATGTTTGTCTTTAAGAAGTACAATTTTTTATTTTTTCATTTATTTTTTGCTTACAGTACATAATTTTTTTTTTGATCAAATAATAATGAGTTTTGGTATACCGAATAGTTCAATATATGAGTTCCGGTAGAACTTTTGGTTATACAATCATTTTCGAAAGTTTATGTATTGTGAAGCGAATGAGATCTATTTTTGTCTGGTTATCTTCTAAGCAACCTTTTATCAAATTCACAAATGGAACTCAAACGCGAATTTCACTTAAAGATTTGTACTTTTTCTACGTTTCAATCCCATTGGAACGAATACGAAAAAAATATTTATTTTTGTACAAAAATGCAATTTCCTAAATGATTGAACACTGTAATAAATGTCTATTTTTTGTTTCTTCTATCCTTTTCTCTTTGCCTTCCAATGACGTATTCTGCGTAGCTTAAATAACCATCAAAATCCGTATCATCTTCACTAAGTACTTCATCTATTAATGCTATTGGAAATATATTGAATTGAATTTCAGTCGTGAAAGTATTAATAATTTTTTTATACATCATACGAACTAATTATCGTTCTCTCTTCCATGTACGGTGGTTCCGCTGTTTCCATGCTGTGTTTAATTGCTTGGTAGATCTCCAACCCGTCAAGCTTCGTGTTATTATCAAAATCATGAACTCTGAAAATATACCAAGATTATCATCAAATTTACCCGATTTCAATAAATTAAAACTGTTAACCAACTTCTCTTACTTGAAATATCGAAATTCCAACTCTTCATCGGTTAAATGAGAATCTTCAGCCCATTTTCCAAGGTCTTCGTTTATATGGCTGAAATGAAAGAAATTACGAATTCCGTTTGCTTAAGGATGAAAGTAAATATATAACTTCATAATATTCATAATACTAAACTGTGCATCGTGTAAAATGCGATCATCTTCTGTTAGCTTTACCACAACAGAAGGTTGGGGATGATAATGATGATGGCTAGCTGTAGGATGACGAGGTCCTTTCGTCGAGTCAACTGCAACGCCAAGCAGCATTAAAATTAGAGAAAGCATTATTGCAGCATGATCCTACAACAAAAGAATGGTACCACTACCTATAACAATTCTTTTTACGAAATTTATCTAGAATTTAAATCTTAATTGAAAATCGTCTAGTTATTGCGGTTGAGAAACGATAACGTTTCCCCTAGAGATGTTCGTAAAATAACCATAAAAAACCGAGGTATACGTACTTGTTCGACGAAAAGGAACAGCAGGTACATGACTTTATTCTATTAAAATTTCGACATACTGGGAGGCATCAACTGAACGAAGGAAGCTGTGAATTTAAAAATGAACCAATGAGGGTGACGCGAACTTAAGTTCAATGGAATGGTCATTACATCGCTGATGTCATTATTCACGATTGCACACACTGCAAGGGGTCAGTATTGCATCCTAAATGCACCCCTCAAGTCGGCAAACCCTAAAGGGATGACCGGGTAATTACTAATTCTCCGACCACTCTGCATTTTATAATCCGTACTCCATTATATTCAATGAAGTGGTTTCTACCCTAAACATTTCCGCGTTATTGTCACCCTCTTAAGAAAGACAAATTGCAATCGCACCAGCTCTCATTTCAATCAATAAATTTTTTTGTTGTGGTTGCGAATGTGTCTGGAATTATTGATATGTTTTTATAATACGGCGGGTTCCTTTTTTCTTTCAAGATTGTTAGTATTCATAGAATTCATTTTATACTTTTTTTTTTGGAATGTTGATAATGTGCTCTGAATAAGTAAATGTGCAAGAAGCGACGATGAGGCTTTTTTTTTTGACAAAAATTGAAAATACGTACTTACTCGTTTTACAATTTTACAACTTTATAGCACGTACATTACAACTACAAACTTCCTGAAACTAGGCCTGCTTGTCACACAGCAAATGCAACTTTCCGTCCAAATTACAGGTTAAAAGCCATCTGCGTCGGAAACTAAAAGGGTAAATCCTGGTAAAAGAATGACACTGAATGTATGTCAAGTTACATAGTATTTAATATGGACACCCCGTGCAGCTTTTGACGTCCCTTTTTAGTAACACCAATTCTATGCCCACTGCGACATAATGGCCCATATGTTAACAGAATCTTTAATATATCATTACCCCATATGTTTGTTTAGATTTACAGATTGACAGATTTTAACGCGTTTCGACGATAAGCTCTTTATTATTTTCTCTTTAAAGATTATGTTACTATATCAAATATTTTGATAAATTATTTATTTCTTACCTGGTTTATCAATATTATTGTCGGTATCGGGAAACAGCCAATTTTCAGAATTGTTTTTTCGAAACTGTTTCAACTGCACCTGCGTCGATCGATATGCAACGAACGTTCAGCGAAGTACCAAAGATAGCGCCTCTATTTGGGTAATGGATATGTTTAATGCAATGGAAATATTCAAAGGGGTCATTATAGGAGTACGAAGTTCTTTATTTTTACGAAAATTATTCATCGGTAGTTATAGAATATTTTTCGGATAACTACGCACTTTATTTTTTGCTACTTGTTGTTCATCAAGTTGCTGCATATGTCGTCATATTAATATTTAATAAATGTACACAGATTATCAAAAAAACTTGACAACTCTTTTATTTTGTATTGTCAAGTACGAGTATCTACTTTTTAATCAATTGACTGCTATTGTTATCATAAAGAGATAAAATTTCTGTGCCAACTACAAACACAAACTACTGACGCAAGTGGAATCTTTTTTAATTTTGAAATTCGCATGGTACCTACTGTAAGCACATTTTTAGAACTTTAATCTTCAATTTCTCCAAAAATGTTTATAATTTTTCGAATAGCTTTTAAACTGAGTTTAAAATAATGAAATGTCTGTTCTTTGTTCCACAAAAAAAAAATTATTGCTAATTATCTCGGGAAAAACTTGATGCAACGCAATTGACTCGAAAAATGTAAGAATTGTAAATAATCTAACCCATTTGCCAAAGATTTTTTGATAAAACTGAAAATGAAATAAGTACTTTCATACAGTACAGCGACTAATTTTTCAAAAAAATCTCGCGATGATTGTTTTCAGTTAAATAAAATCACTTCGAATTGAAAAGCCGAAGAATAAAAACTCAGTACTTTACGATAACACTATGTAAATTTTTGAAAATTGTATCAAAGTTGTCTGCGGTAAAAAAAATGCTTTCTTCTACATAACTTTTCATCTTGTACCAATTCAACAGCGAAGTATTAAAATTACTGTAAAATCACAGCGGTCACTTAAAGTATTAAATTTGACCAAAAATGTGTGAATTTTTTGCATCCATTGTCGAAAGGAAGGGATTAAAATTTGCAGGTAATGTTACAGATGATTATGTTCGAGAACAGGAAGAAGCGGTTACTACAAAAGTTGCTATAGTTACTGAGTATTGATCAAAATACCGAGCCAAAGTTAAAGTTAAACTTAACATGAATCGTGCAAGCAATGGAAAGGGATAAGCCCTCCTCTTTTTTGTTCGCAGTAAACTGTTATAATATAAAACTGATGGTAAACAAATTTTCATCGAGTTTGAATATTTATCGTGAAATATTCTCTTCTACGTTACTTTTACATTTACTGCATCTTTTCAATTCAATCAGTAATATTTGTTCAATAAAACAATGTGTAGCTATTGTTTTTTCCATTTTTGTTTGCAATACGGCGTTATTTCCTTATTTCTTTGAGAGTTATTGAATTTATAGATGGAAGGTTTTTAAAATGAGAACTTTGATTCGCGTATTTCTTTTCACGATATACGAGTAATAATGTTATTTGTGAGGTCGTCTAATTGAAATGTAATTTATGTTTGTAAAAAGATTTTTTTAAATATATATAGAGTATTTTTTGAATTCGAATCTGTTGATGCTGTTTTTAAAATAAATGTTATCAAATGACTTGAAAGCTTTCACGATTATATGTTAGAATCAAAGCTCAAGATTCTAATATGACGATATATTTCGATAATTTTCATTCATTTGTTTAGTAAAAATAAGTATGGTATTATTCAAAATTTAACAAATATTCACCTTGTGATTCAAAAAATGAAAAAAAATGGAAAAATTGTAGCAATCAGCAAACTAGGTTATTTTAATATTTATTTATAATTCATTTTGATGATAATAGAGGTAAGCGTTGATAACAAATTGAATAATTTCACCGAATATTGAAAAAAGAAACTATTCATTAATTAGATTAGATATTTATTCACAATCTTATCAAAATGAGATTTAAAAAGGTAAGCATAGGTATCTAAAAATTTCTCATTTACGTAAATAGGTACTTGTATTTTGTACTTGTTTTCTATTTTCTACATAACTTGCAAAGAAAATCTTGTTGTTTAGATATAAATGATGCGCAATGTCATTACGGAGAATTAGAAAACCCATTGATATTCCAGCCATAGCTTTACATTTAACTCATCACTCGTACCTATCACCAGACGCTTTCATTGAAAATTTACATCAATATGGAAAACAATTTCCGGACAGTAATTTTCGGTATCAAGGATCGAGATAAGAAGGAAAACAATGTAATGAGATTCTTCCCTATTTCATAAGACCCTTTTGATAATTAATCTCCATATTCCGTGAATAATGCTAGATATCTTCTCAAGAGTAAGAAATACTTGGGCAAATTATCAACATTATTATCATCAGGTGTAACGAAGTTAGTGTTATTTTAACAAAGCCATTAAATTTACGATCGTCTTTATGGTAATAGTTATTGAAATTTTAAACAGATTAACTTCATCATATCACCTTACAAATTGCTATACCGGTGATGTCTCGATAAATGCGTTTATCGACAATGAAACCAACGGCAAAATTTCATCGTAGGAATACAAAAGATGAAATCAAAAAAGTTTGTATTATTATTCAATATACCTATTATGAAAATACGATTTTAACGCTTTTCATATAGTTGAAATTAGATTTAAATTATGAATTTATTAAAAGTCGACAAACTCAATAGCTTGTTTGAAATTCCTGCTGAAAAATTGAAATTGATGTAAGGAAGAAAATAATAGGTAGGCTATTTAACTTATATTTCAATTTTTTTTTTCATTTCGCAAAATATACATATAAACAAAATGCAAAGAAAAAGTTTATCGTTGAAATAAAATTTCAAGGTTGTGAAAAAATGGAGATTTTAAAATTGAGCTTTTATTGTAAACATAAAAGAAGTAATTTAAAGTACCTCTTTGACACGAGGGAATTTCAGTATTCAGCCTGTTACAAAGTTTTTCGCTTTTATATGGCGAATCTTTATGTTCGTATTGTACGAACCCTCGATTTCAAAGAAACAGAAAATTGAATTAGTTTTTTGCTAATTACATTATTCATCTCTGTCGATACGATTTTTGTAAAAAGGCTAATATAAGTTGAACATAGCAAAAAGGATTCTGTATATGCATAAAAACTTTTTTATGCTTTACCACAACGGTTGATGCCACTTAATGGTGCGATTGTTTGTTTGACTTTACAACAGAGCAGCGTAATTGTGGGCAAACGTCGAATAATTAAACGTACACGTAGTAACTCCCATTTAATAGTATGGGCGTATACCGACGATAAAAAAATTTCTATCGAGTCGTATGAAAAAAGAAGTTGATTTTTTTTCACTTCGTGTCGAATAAAAAAATGACATTTTTCGTTGTTTTTTTCTTTCTTTAAACGATAGGCGTGGCGTAGTGGGATGTTGACGCCACGAGATTCAAATCAAGCTGTGAATAAACTTGTAAATTTGCAGTCTCAATATTTTGACAATTGGCACGCGCCTTGAAAATCAACGAGCGGTATTTGCATGCGTTCGGGTTCACGAGATGCACGTGCTAGTAAATTCTTCGATGATTTTTTCCCAACTCTTTGTGTATTTCAAACATGGACGATATATTTTGGTTACTTGGACACCTTGTAGGCATCGAGTTGATATTGGAAAGGTAACTTAGAAATGGTAATTTTCTGCAAGAGTATTTGATTAAACGAACTTCATTTATCAAATACCAAAACTCAATAGAGCCGCTCGATTTATCTATTCATTGGTACGAGATAAAATCCGTTTCTCTTGTTCCAATTTGGTGTAACTTTGGTATCGTTATCATTGACGGTAATTTACTTATGATAGACTGTTTCGTATCTAACACGTTTGCATCATTTGAATATCATTTGGTCGAAAAGCGATTTTAAATGATAGACGTTTCCATATCATTTTCTATTGAAATGAGTTGTTGTGAGGTGGTACGAGCACTGAATTATTATTTGTACGCGACGATAGTATAAATGCGTATTATAGATTATCATAAATTGATAATAGCATTTGATGTTTAAAATTGATTTCGAATTTTAGTATAATTTTTTGGAATATTGAAATGCAGTATTTATATTTGTGCAGTTTTGCGTATTTTTTCTGCATTAAATGAAACGAGCTGTGATTTAATTTTGAAATATTTTCTTTTTAGAAAAACAAATCAAAACGTGCTTTTGGACGTTTAATTAAAAATATCAAGAATGAAGAATATCTACAATAAATAAATTCGCATATTTTCAATTTTCTATACGTATATTTATTTATTTATAGTCGTTCGACCCCTCATGGCCATTTGCGACTACAGAAATAGAACAAACTTGAAACTAAAAACTACAAACTTGAAAATTAACAAAAAAAGTCTACATCTCTTAAAAACTGAAAAAGAACCTCTTTGTCCCCGTCTTTGAGAGCTTCCGCCACCGAGACCCCAAGGCTGGGACTATTTTCTATGTAATTGCATGAGAAAACTGTGTTCGAAAATTTTCAATTTCAATTTTAAAATTTCATCAAAGGCTGATAATTTTCAAAAAATCAGCTTGCGTACAAGTCCGCAACACAGTGCAACATTTTCCATGTCACTTTGCTACAATTATGTTCATGAAACGTTATTTAACGTCACATGCTACTTGTAACCATGACACATCACCATAACATTGACTTGTTATCGCATATCACTTGACTTTCTACCATGACACGATCATATGTCACTCCTGACCATGACACATTACCATGACAATGAGTTGTCATCTATGACATGGTATGGTTTTTCGTTAAACATGAATATACGATAAATAACATGTTTTGAGAGGAAAAAAATAAACACCTGACCTGGCATGATATATCATCACCACGCCTATTGCTATATGACATCATAACATTTCACTGTAATATGTCATCATTCAGGTCACCATGACCAGTTACCATAACATAATCATGAGATATCACCAAGACATGATCATAAGTCACTCATTACCATGACACTTGACCATTCCAATAACGATTATTATAGCAAGTCATATCAATCACCATAACACATCACTATGATAATGACTTGTCATCGTATAGTATATCACTCATGATCATAATATGTCACTATAACAATGACCTTTCATCTATGACATGTTATCACGACATGAAAATCGTGAAAATATTAGGATTATCACTCATGAAAATGGCACGTCATAATGACGATTACTATAAAACCGTGTGACGGTTTTTTGTAACGTTTTTTCGTGACGATTTTCGATTTCGTGTGCCATAGCCAAGACATGAAAATGTCAATAATAATAAATAAAGAAATATTTATTTGTGATAATAAAAATCATCATATACTTGTAATTATAACTCTCATTACCAAAAATTTTCGAGTTTATTACCTCAAAATCCCTCAAAAAAAACCTACTAAATGACAAACAAATAAAAACACGTTCACCTAGGTGTTATCCACCGCACATCAAAATCATATCCCCCAACATCTGAAATACGCCCACTCATTTGTAGATTTTATCACGCCTAAGCTCATACACAGAGTCAATACCGCGATAATAATGTAAAATACACCACGAACCCTCTCGACATTAGGATTTTTCAATAACTTGTAAATATTGCAATATAAAAACAATTTTTATTAGATGACAAATAAAAGGACAAGGGTATAGGAATACCAAGATGAACATAGACGCTGGATGTAAAACTGAAAGAAGGGTGAATAAGCAATTTGAAGCTTTTACCAAGTGCTTCTCGGTGGGGCGCATTTTTACCCCAAAACAGGTGCCCCTTCGAGCTACAACTTTAGCGACAGATGGCCCGGTACATCAAATCGTCATGTTTCAATTGGAAATTTGAATATTTCCGACGAATTCGAAATGTATGTTACACACTCGATGTATCGTACGAAAAAAAAAAGAGATTTTCGTCAAATTTACATATGGATAAATGCGGCAAATTCTCGCTACAAAGCGAATCTCTTTTTGAAAAGGTTCTTTTGTTTTCAAATACTATTTCATCGTCGGGTTTTTTCCCGTTACACATGTTGTACAAATTGTTTTTTCTTTTGATAAACCAGGTTTCGCGATTTGTTTATGATAAAATATACGCGAAATATTGAAATTTTCCACCATCCACGTGTAACTTTTTCGACGTGAAAAAAATGCTATTACTAGCATTAATTCGTAGGATTTCAACGCGGGGGGTGATCTTTGCTAGTTCAATGAATTTAAGAGCTCATCGAGTGTATTAAATTTATTAAACGACGCGTTGTTGATGAATTTAATGCGACAGCGATCCACGAAAGTGCTTTTTTTCTTTCTCATCTATCCGAAAGATGTATTAATGCGTGGTGTTTCGACGAACAGGAATAAAAAAATATTCAATCTAGCAATATACATGAAAAACGCCCAGTATGCGAGGTTACCCGTACAATTTAAACTTTCAACATAAACCCAGCAACGCGTGACGTACATACTGAATTGAAATTGAAAGATGGTTAAAAATTTAAACTCGAAATGCGCCCTTAATGCGTTTAACTTTAAGTAGGCAGGAAATTTTAAACTTTCTCGTGTATACCTATGAGTTCATTAAAAAATCATCTATATATAAATTGTAAAATAAGCCTTGAAAAGTTTTTCTCTCATCGAAGTACACGGTACATTGAAGGAATTCGATTATATTCATACAAGATGAAGTATTCGTATGCGACAAGTACACCAGATAGTGACGTAATTACATCGAACATTTTCAAAACATGATTTTTGTATTGGTTTGTACCCAGCACCAAGCATCTGCGCTTCTTTATGTTCTCAAATTTCAAACGTGCGAATAAACTGTCGCGTATGCTTGAGTTCAGGGACAACGTAGGTGTCGTATTGGATTTCATTTAAGATGAAACTTGTCAACGATAGGTAACTTGATTTCGTGTATGGTAATTTTTAACAAGTTCAAATGCGAATTGTTCTTTAAAGAATTATTCAACTAGAATGATTTCATTGCATGGTTTTTGAACGTGTATTATTTCGTTATCACAGATGATTGCGATGAAACTTCAAATGAAGAGATTTGCTGAATTGCTGGTAAATTATTTCCTTCGTATCGAAGAAATGTATTTCTCAGACGATACCTCGATACTTTATTAATAACGCGAAAACTCCGGATGTCTTCACCATTCCAAAGTTGAGTTCCGCAATAAAGAAAAGGTTGATATTTTGATTTGTTACGTTGTACGTTTCATCAACGAAAGATGTTTGATTAGAAATGCGAATTCATCTTTTTTAGAAAATTATTCATTCAAGAAAATCATTCAAGAAAATATCTGGAAAATGTTTCAATTTGGAGGTTACGCGGTTGAGTGAGGTTTCGTGTGGAAACCTGAAAGAAATTTCAAAACTGTTTGCTTGAAGTATCTGCCAACTTTTTTCTTGAAAAATTGACTAAAATTAGTGTTTTATTGCAGACTAGAGATACCGCTGTTATGTGAGTAAATCGAGGTAATTTATGGATAAATACAGGTATTTTAAAGTAATTACAAATTTTTTCCTAAAAAAATGGGAACTCCTAAGTATGTTCTATCATCAAAATTTACCATTTTGTTGACCATTAGAGTTGAAATTTGTTTCAAAAATTTTACAGTTGAAATGATATGGAACTGTAGTATTTTTTAATTCAATTGAAAATCTAGGTACTAGGTAGTAAGGTGATGGTTATTTGACCAATGAAAATTAGGCAGAGGTACCTTACTTACTACATAAAACTTGGATATTTCCTACGTTGAACCAATTTTGATACTCAAACATGTTTGTACGAGTATAAACATTTTGATTGATATAAATCGTTTATTCCAACACCTGAAAGAAGTTTTTTCATTGTTGATACATTTTTTATAACAATCTACTGTATAAAAATATATGAAACTAAAATTAGCTACAAAATTCACGATTTAATAACTTCTTCATTTTGTTCATTTAATATGCAGAAGTCAAACGAACCGTGTAAATTTGAAAACATTTAAAAGTTCTCTTCTTGCTCTAAACATCTTCTACTCGGTACATGAAACGAATTTATTAATTATTCGTGAAAGTAATTCGTTTGATGAATTTCTTAAATCATAGTTCGAGTTACCTATGTGATTTTATAAATACTGCCATCTTTGATATTTATTAAAAAAAAAATATATAAGAATATTTGCTGCCTCGAGACTTTGAGCGACAAGCAAGGGAACCGTCGCAGGTATTAATTTTGGATTTTGACGAAACTTGAATATTTGGAAAGAGGGCAACGAAAAACTCCCAAAACCAAATTTTCAGCTGCTACAGTTCATTTTTCGATTTTTGATGAATTTTCAAAATTATCAAAAATAGCCATACTTTAAAAAATTTGACAGTCGATAATGAAGAAAATTCACAAGGTAAAAAGTTTTGTTTCATTAAAAGTAAATGCGAGTTGGGGTCAAAATTTCAAGCTCCTAACCTAATTTCCCAAATTTTGACGAATTTTTGAATTTCCAGGAAAGACTAAACAACATAATTGACGAAAAATACCCTTCTCAAATAATTTCAAATCTCTTCGAAGCTATAGGGGATCGATTTGGTATCATGAAGATGGGTTCAGGTCGATTTTTTAGCTGATAAAGTTCACTTTTCTACGAGTTACGACGATTTTTCTGATTCACAGTGCACTTATATTAGTAAACTGTGGCTATTTAAAAAAATTTTGAAAATTTGCTAAAAATCGAGAAATGAACCTTAGCAGCTGAAAATTTAGGTGGGTTTTTCTTTTGTGTCCTCTTTCCAAATATTCATGTTTCGTCAAAATCTGAAGTTAACACCTGCGACAGTTTCCTCGTAAGAATCCTTGAAAATGAAAATTTATCCGTTGTTCTTAATGAAAATCCAAGAGTGGTCCTCGGAAAAATTGACACGCATAAAATGATCAGGTGGAATATTTCAGGTATATGGCTTTTCCAGCTTTGTTGCTCGAAAATAAACGAAACTTGGAATGTTTTGCAATTTTCGCGCATTATTACCTCTTATTTTCAGCATTTTAAAAAGAAGATTAAAATTATGCTAGAAACTAGAGTCATTAAAAAAAAATGAAGTTTTGGTTTCGGAACTCGAAAATTGAGGTGAGCCCCAATTTTCACCATTTAAACTGGAATAACAATTAGTTTTAAATATATATTTTTAATACAAATTATAATCGATTTTTGAAGTTTCAAAAATTCGCCAAAAATCAAAAAATAAGTAGGTAAGAATTGTTATTGCGATAAAAAATTGAAAAATTGGAAATTTTTCGGTGAAAAAAAATCATATTTCAAGCTTTCTTTGAACCTTATATTTTTTATATTAGAAAATCATGCAACTACTTCAAAACATAAGAGCACAATTTTTTCGTCCCAAAAAAATTCAACATTATGGACGATTTTTCCTATTACAAAACGAATCTTAATATTGTAATGCCTACAGGCTAAAAAATATTTATATTTTGACTATCTACTCGTAAGTTGGGACGATAAAAAATAGAAAAAAAATTCTGAACTCGTGCGAAGCAACATCCAAGGACGAAAAATTTTCACATTTTATGGTAAATTTACACTTTTAAACACACTTCTAAACGTTTCAACGTGTTTAAAAAAGAAGCTCATTCTGTCATTTTTGATCAGTTTTTGAACACGAAATGTCGAAATGTGAAAATCTAACCTCGTTGGAAGTTAATCTCATTGTTTTTTTTTTTAAATTTACGAAATCGAAGAAGATTCCACACCTACGATCATTTTTATGTGGGAAACTTGAAGAATTTTACGAGCTTGGGCTGTCATTAGGGTAATTTCGAAATTACGAATTTATTTTAAAAAGTAAATTATGCTTAAAGCTCACTCTTGAAGTTTTCTATCAAAAGTAGCCCTAAAATTATTGCTAAGATCTTATCGAAATATCGTAATTAAATTCATTCACCTAGTAATTACTTCTTGAAGTATAACCTCATCTCTTGTTTTCAAAGCTATCCCAAACGATGTATTAAACTAACTATTCATATGCAAGTTTCTTTCTAAAATAAAAATTCGCGAATAAAATTATCAATTTAATTTAATGTTTAAAATGATACAACAATTTGAATTACATCCTGAATCAATCTCGTAAATTGAATTGCCACCATTATCAATCATCATCACAAAGAACCTACGTATCGCATCCACGGTAATTTTGCGAACTCCTTCGCATTGATAACTAAATAAGCAAAGGAAATCTGCGTGAAAATATCGCCAGTTAAATTTCAACCATAAACATGAGGGAAACGGTGATTAATTTCGTGTCAGTTTACATAATAAAGTTATCGAGTAAACGAAGATGACAAAGTTATCGAGAACAGATTCACACATCTTTGTAGTGGAACTACTTCAATTGATGCGTCATTATCGATGAGACAAATTTCCCAACGTTTAAAATCACCGAAAAATATTTCCCTCTTGCCGATAAACTTAAACATCTAATACAGGTTGAAATACGAATTTGACGGGAAAAAAGTGAGGTGGAAACTTTCTGTAATATATTTTTATAAAGTAACCTAGTTTACTTTAGGCGTTCAAGTATGCTACGGTGAAAAAAATTTCATCAATTTTCAATTTAGTACCTTACAAAGTATCAATATTTAAGGACAGGTCGATGACGAAGTAGGTGAAAAAGTAGCTTGAAAAATCTCTCGATATGAGATTAAAACGATACGAAGTTTTCGCATAATGAGAAAAATTCCATAGTAACCATTAAAACCGATGCACGTTGATAATTTTATCAGCATATAAATACGTATGAACCCTTTCTTGGTACTATGCAAATAACAGTTCGCTTTAAAGCTTCGGCTATAAATGCTATTTAATATAATTATTAGGAAATTTCGCCGAGGTACCCAACGATCTTGTAAAGCTTTCTCTCTTTTTAATGTTTATTTTATCAAAATAATACTCGGTCGTTGAGGTACACCCCCTTACGGCCGCCCACAACGGCAAGCAGCGAAAAATAACTAGAAAATCCATTACCTATAAAAACGAACTCCCTCTTTGCCCTTTTTAAAACAAAACCCTTTTCGGCGCGTCTTTCCCGCCATCTTGATTTTCCGTCCTCGCGCCGTTTTCGTATTCCATAGCAACCGAGGAACAACGAATCCCACCAATGGCAGAGCTCCTATTCCCGCACTCTTCATCTATTGGTTTAACATTACTAATATCATGCCAGGGATTGTTATTTTCTTCTTTCAGTTTTATTTTTATCCCTTTTTCGCCTGTCTGTTCGCTTTTATCGTGCTCGCAAGGAGGGGGGCCAGGAAAAGCTGTGCGAGGGGTGTATGCATGCTAGAGGTCTCAATTCAAACCGTAATTTCGTTAGTCTATTTTCGTTTGGTGTTGGCGTTCACGTATTTATAATTTTTCAAGTACTTTTTTGGCTTTAACGGGCCAAGTTTCGGGTATCATTAAGTTATCTCAGACTTCTTTTTTCCCGGATAATGCAATTTTGATAATCGTCGTCGTCGATGAGTTTTGTATTTTTTTTTTTTTTTTTGTATTTTCATCGCGCGATATTATTCGAGGCTTTTATTACTTCGCGCTGTTTCGTCAATTATAAAAATCAATTAAGTTTTGTTTTGTCGAAGGATGATCGTATAAGATAAATTAATGAGCTTGAAAATCACCCAAGGAAATTTGGTCGACGTTTGCGGTCTGTTGATTCGATGGAATTACGTAAAAGCGAATTATTAATCGGATCCATTGGTACGGACGGTGGAATGTGTTCGTGTTGTATGCGATTTAAATTGCGATTTTTACCATCGAACTGTGCCCATTGATAACGTGATCCGAGGTTTGTGACGTGTTACTTATTCGTTGATCGAAAGTCCCAAATATGAAATTGCATGTATTTGAAAGCATTTTGAAAAATACCGAAATTCGATTCTTTGATATGAAACAATCATTAAATTAATCTTTGAAGATCCCCCTTCGATACTATTTTGAAGTTTCTTTTTGATTATTTATCCGAATAATCCAAGTACGTGTTCCAGTATCGCAACACGTTCATCGAAAAAAAGGCCAAAACAAAAAAAAAAAACATTCGACGAAAAAATCTGAAAAATTGTATTTTTGACGTGAGTGGTGACTCGTGCGCGGAGCTAATTATCGAATCGTCAAGTGATACATTTCGTAGCCAAAGTGCAAGGTGAAAAAAAGTGTTCGATTGTATTGGAAAAACACTCGACCGGACCGGCTTGAAAATTGATTTTAAAAGCAACTCTTGCGGAGCGGGTACCGGTAGCAATAGCTCCGGTACCGGATCCGGTCCAGAATCTAGACATACGCCGACATCGTCGTCGTCGGCTACGACGCCAACGTCTGAACAGCAGTTTAACATATTCCCGGCTATATTTTCCAGACAGTTGAATTTCCACCATCATCATCACCAGACCCATAATTCGGCTAGTTCTAAGTTAATGGATGAATTAAGACCTAATCTGGGCTTGTTAGGATTAATGGATGATCACCATCATCATCTGCACCATCATCATCACGAGAAACGTGTACCGAAGACTGAAGCGCCTGATTTCGCCGCTTTGTACGGTCTGCCTAATTCCGTTATCGAAAATCAACAAAATTCCACTTTACCTACGGCCAGACATTTGAGTGCTGATCATGCTAGTGAGTTTTTGGCTCATTTTTAAGGCTTTTTATATTTTCAGCGTTTAACACAGAGTGATTAAAATGTCGATGAAGGGGAGTAAACGTTAAAAAGGATGTTGACCTGTTTCGATGAATATAATTTCAAGAGAACTGCTACATGAAAAAAAACACAACTTGAGATACCCATTTTACACGTTTTTCAAATCTATTCCATTATTTATGCGACAAATCAACATAAACACATCTTAAAAAGTACCCCGACGAAATAATAATTTTTACGCCTCTCACAAAAGAAACCTCTTCATTTCAACACTTTGCGGCGTAAAGATAACCATTGGGAATAATTACCCGTATATATTGAAGAGATCATCATACATAAGTACACTAAAAGCACATTACACACGGTTCAGTTATCAGACATGCATCTGTTGGGTTGGTCCAGGGGTGATACTAATCTGATCATTCTTTGGTATTATCCGCAACATCTAGTACCAACATTCAATAAGCTTGTTATATTCGATTGTCGATGTATTTAAATTCATACTCGGGTATTCCGCTTATTTTCATTTGAAAGCGTAATCCTTTTTTCACGTATTTGCAAAATATTTATAAATGGGATAGAAATCATCCCGAGTGGACATGAAATGTTTATATTGAGTGAGGAATACTTTTAGAGGTGAAATTTGTCTCACCTGAAGCAGTGTATTTGAATTCGCGCAGAGGATTTTCTCAGAAGTGACCCAATTGTTCAATTTTTTTAATTAAAATATTGATAGCTACTTTATTTTTTTGTGTAAATCAACAATATTGATCTGTTGAGTCATTGTTTTTTCAACTCAATACAATTGAATAATAATATGATGCAGAATTTCTCTTTCTTTTGTATTTCAAAATCCATATAGAATCATGTTTTGTGAGCCCGTTATTTATTCATGGGTGAAGGGGGAAAAGGGGGAGGGGGAATGCATAGGTGTATTTGTACCTTTTCAAAAGTTCCCAAATTACGAGTTCGGGTTTCATAAGTATCACAAAGGGCTGATTATAAAATTATGGAACTTCATGTTAATCGAAGTTACCAAAAGTTATCAAATTTTTCTTTAAAAAATTCCACAATCTCTATTGATAAGCAATCCAGTGTTCTTCTAATTTTATGATAATTTAAAAATGTTATTACATATTTTCAATCCTACGTTATGTTCATAGTCGCAAATGGCCCCAGGGTCGAGCGACTCAAAATAAAGAAAATTAAAAAAAAAATCTTTTAGTGATGAAATTTCCAAGAGAAACGAAAAACTTGAAGGTAATGCAATGAAATTTATATAAGATAATTCATTTTCAGCTCTTTTCAAGTAATTTTATAGAGTTTCTCAAATATTTTTGGAAGAATTTCAGAAACAAATTGTTTAAAATTCATCGAAATCCTCAAAAAAGTTCTTTTGAAGTTCCTATTATACTTCAAATGGTTTTGATTCATTCAATCTCTCAATTAGTTCTTTATTCATGCTGGAAAATTCTTGAAAATATGACTCACCCAACCTTTTTTTTTCAAACAATGGAAGTAAAATGGATAAAACTTTTAAAAAATTACATATTTAAGTGGTAGAAGCAGAATGAATATTTAATTCTAAATTTATTTACGTTGAAAAAAAAAGTACTCAGATTGACGTCAGATACCTAGACCTACCTAAATAATTTGAATATAGTTTTTGAAATTTCAAAAATTGACAATTTTGAATGAAATGTCAATTTAAATCATTCAAAATCAAGACAATTACTACCTTGATTTTTAAAAATGCTTAGTTGTGTTTTCAATAATATAAATCTTTACTCAGAGTTCAAGTAATTTACTCAAAATATACGAGTAAATGAAATTTATCACGAATTTAATGTTATTACGTATTTAAACAGGTCATCTAACATTCCACAAATTTTTAAATCCCAGTTCATTCAGCTAGAAAAGGCCATTTCGTAGAAAAAAATTCTTTGAAATAATGCCATTATCGAAATTTAGCTATTCAAGTTGATTTTTCAATTTTTTTTGGCAATTTTTTCCATTAACGTGCCTTTACTGCTGCTAGGCCAGAGGCACGGATCGATTAGATGACTTTAGATTTGGGAGAGGAAGAGAGGATATTGCAGGATCTCTTCAGGTTTTGTTGAATTCTTGGAAATTCAGGATTCGTTTTTTCTAATAAATACGATATTTTTTGACTAGAGTTTTATCAAATTTCTGCAGCTTTTGATTTACAATTCCAAATTCACGATTTTTAAACATTTTATAACATTTACATTCATTGAAAATATAATTTTCTCCTCTTCATGCTTTTGAATTTCTATTTGAGCATAAATGATATTACTGACAAAACCTAAATATAAAATAAGCGAAAGGACTAATTTCAAGATTTTTTATTGATTTAGGTATTTGAAAAAAAAATTACATGAATAAAACATTTTTTAGCGGAGTGAATCACTTTAAATAAATATTTGCCGGTTTGATACATTTCCGAGACATTTTTCGGAACAATAAGTTACACCAAAACCAAACCACCTTATTTTATCTAGTAATTGATTCGATTTAAGATTTAACTCGTTAATCTGTCCATTTAAATACAACCAGATAGACCGTTATTCTATCCCTTTTGCTCAAGAGATGAGATTTACGATGTAGAAATTAATTATTCAAATAAGTTAACTACATTTCCATTAATAATTAAGGAAACACCAACGGATGTCCATGTTAAAAAGGGAGCTTTTCTTTAACCATGGTAATCGTTTTAATTATCGTCTTATCTGTTACCAGCCTTCGTTTCAATTTATTGCCCTAGGTTGAATTTTTTCCTTCACAGTAAATTGAGTTTCTTTTGGTTAATCAAGCTAAATACGATTTTGACTTGAGTTCCGTTGTTGACTAAAGCATGACTTTATTTTGTTGATCGTTTAAAAAGATAATCTCAACGATAAATTGACAACTTCAATGTTTTTGATTTGTAGATTCAGAAGGAGCATTTAAAAAATTAAAAAGTGAGCCATCAATGGGCGGACCTTCGCCTAGTCCTAGCGTGCAACACGCTGGCCACACACCAACTACTGCTTCGTGTCCGACTCCAGCTCGAAGGAGACATAGAACCACGTTTACACAAGTAATTTATAATTTTTGTATTCGAATTAATCGTTTATGAATATGATGCTATTTTTATATCATTAATAGGAACAATTAGCCGAATTGGAGGCAGCCTTTGCCAAATCACATTATCCAGACATTTATTGTAGAGAAGAACTAGCCCGAACGACTAAATTAAACGAAGCTCGAATACAAGTAAGTTGCTTGGGTTTTGTGTAAATACGGCGAATCGTTTAGGCAATTTTATTAACATGTAATGTAAAAACATTTTTAAATATTCTACTATTTCACTTACATAATAGTTTTTATAACTTATGCACGATTTATTGGCCGTTGCACAAATGTATTCAACTGACCACGATTAATTCCACGTGGACTAATTTTGAGATTTTCAATATCGAGGAAATTTCTTCGTTGCTATTTTCAGAAGGAAATTACCTGGTAATTCGCATTACAGATTTTTCTGAAAAGGATTTCAATCTTTCTAATTACAAATAAAAATATACCTAGAAAAAAATTGGAAAAATTTTCATTAAAAATTGGAAATTTTGAGCTCAGGTTTTGTACAGAAATCGTAAGGCGTAAACAGTTTCAAGTAATGTGTACAATTTCAATCAAGTATCACAATTTTAATTCAAGTTGTTTGAAAATTTACTCAAATAGCTGAGACATCTACTGTAGAGCAAGCCTAAACATAATTTTCATCATTTCACCATCGTGGTGACACCTCGGTTATTCACTATCGATTTTTTCAAGTTTGAAAATTGAAATTTATCCAATTCTTCGCGAGAAAAACGATAATGAAGTTCATTTCCCGAACCAAAGCTTCGAAGTTCAAAGTTCAAAAAAAAAATACAAACATAATCAATAGCAATGGATGTATGTTAGTTGAATGCATTTTTTCATGAAAAATTCAATAGACTTGTTTTTTTCACCCATTACCTTTGGTTCAAAAGTTATTGAGCTTCAAAGTTCAAAAGTTTCTGAAATTGTACAGTTTGCGCAAAGAATTTAATATTATTGAATTTCTTGCGAAAAACTAAACACAACTGATATATCGCTTGATATCATAGAGAAACTATAATTTTAGAAACTTTTGAGTTTTGGAGCTAATTAACTTTTGAATGAAAGTTCAAAGGTGAAAAAGGACAACTCTATTGAATTTCTCATAAAAAAATACATTCAACTGACGTACAACTCAATGCTGTTGAATATCTTTGTATTTCTTTTTTGAACATTGAATTTTGAAGCTTTATAACATGGAAAATAATCTTTTGTCCGACTTCACCATCATTTTTCTCGCATAAAATTGGAAGAATTTCAATTTTCAAATTTAAAAAAATCGGTAGTGAACAACCAAAGTGTCACTCAACTGGTGGCGTAAATTACTTAATACGAAAGTTTTGAATAAATAGGTACACCATTGCATATAAAAAAGATTACTTTTTTCGAAAATCTCCCTCGGAGAGATTCGAACTGGTGAAAATTCTGAGAAAGGGCTGCCAGCAATCGATTTTAGAATTGTAGTCAGCTACCTACACTTTTCTACTTGTCGCAGAACGGAATTATCTCTTTCAGTCGTAATAAAATTGAGAAAAGCAATTTTTTCATCAATGAATTTAAGATTTGTAAATTTATTGATTTGAGCAAACAAAATGGAATTCTTTTTCGGTCGTATTGAAAATGAACTTTGGTATATTTATGAAAATTTATGGAAATCAATTTTCCAATATTTTCTTTCATAGTTTCTGGTACGAATAAATTTTTATTCGTTTCTTCTATTTTCTTGTAAAAAATAACACCCTATTTCATCACGAACATATCCCACGATAAATAAATAAGTATTGGTAATATTTTATCTTACTTCTAAATTAATGCATCAATTAATTCTACTAGATTTCCGCCATTTTGGAAAGATTTTTTGGTAAAGAATTGACCTACTCAGATTAATAAAAAAAAATTAGCTGATATAAATACTCAACCTTTTAAGTGTTACAATTGTTACAAATAATTCCCACAAATGAATTAAAATTTCGTTTAATCTCGAAGGAAGAGTGAAAACATATTTCAACCATCGTAAGAGCGTTAGGTATTTACTCGTACATCCACTTCCGACCTTTTTACGAATGAAAAGTTCACTCTAATGAATTTAACTAAATTTACCACACGTCTTAAAACGTATTGCTTAATATCTGCATAGAAACTCAATCGCGAGCTGGAATATTTTTCAAGTAACACCTTCTTGGAAGCCGGTAGCCTGCTTATTTCCTACACCGAACGAACTTCCAAACACGAAACTTGTTTCCTTTTTACGATGCCATTTTGTTCTCCTCTTTTTTCTCCCGCATTCGCGATGCTTTTCCTTCATCTACGACGGAAAAGAAAACTTTTATCTTTGTGTTGTTAACTTTTCCATTTTCTGTTATACATTAATTTCGCTTGTTTTAGGGCGTTTTATATCATCCCTCGTATCTACCTTACTTTTCGTATTTCACCTTAAAGTTCTTAAGTTCTTAAGAAAACTTACTAAAAGTTTTATATTATTTCGGAGTATTTTAACTTTAACTGTAATTTTCAGACCAACTTGAACGAAATGAGATCAGAAAAGATAAACAGAATTTCGAATGAATGAAAACAAAAAAAAATTCAAAGAAAAACCAAAAACGAAGCGCTCCATATTGACGTAATTATACGCTTCGAGAGCAACTTTTCAAAGCGATGCTGTATGATTGGATCGCTTTTTTTCCCTCCATAATTCGAGTTACTCGAGCTTCGTTAATGAAACATATTTCATGACGATGACGTCGTAAAATTATGAGGAAAATGTGAGAAAACAGAACAAAATAGCAATAAAATTAATCAATTTAAATAGGCTTTCAAGGTTTTCGATCTTGTTATTAAAAATTTAGGCCTTCCGTTGAAAATTTTAGTTACGATGTTACAACAATTGAGCTTATCCTTTTGTTCTAAAATTAATTTTATTTTTCTTTCATAATACTTAAAGTTTCATTCTGTGAAGTATCCAACTAAGATCCTCCATTTAGTTTTGATTCACATATTATTACAAATTTATTCGATTTTAGATTTAGAAAGGAAAAAAATAGTAAATACTTGATAAAGGGAACGCAATTGCTACTAAAAATAAATAAAAAATAAAAGATGCTAATGTACTCGTACTCGCAAAATTTAAAAACATTACTAAAATCAGATTTTTAAATTCATTTAGGACCATAGATTCAATTTTCTTACCCTAAAGAGTCATTCCTTCCGCGTTTTAGAAAAACATTCATAGCTTTTTTCAATTTTAAATCTCATGCTTTAATGCAACAAGAAGAAAAGCTTTAAAAATTTCGTTAGAAATGTATGTATCTTGATGGTATCGATCTACTTTGTAATATCATCTCGATATTTTTCTAGGTGAAATTTCTTCTTTTTATCTTTCAATAGTCTTTTCCGGTCAAGTGAGGTTTTATTATTTGAAAAAATGGATGAATTGTTTGATGAATCAGTTTGAATTTAAAAAAAAAAACATACAATTTTACTGTATTTACACTCTACTCGGATTCTGACGTATTTTGTTTGCAGTAATGACACTTCCCCCACCATTGAGCTTTCTTCCAATTGGCATTTCAAATCATGCATTACATTGATTTGTGAAAAATTAAAAAATCATTTTCAAGGCAGTTTTTAATTTTTTAAAAATAATTTCTATTTTTTATAGAACATTTTCCAATACTTTTCATGTCGTTTTTACCATTTATTATAAATAATAAAGGCAAATAATCAACTCATCGTGAACGTGTGTGAAAAAAAAATCTCATCGAAGCTTATTTCACGCTTTCAACACATCTGAATTCATTACGTATAATTGCAAAAGAAAGTATTCTAATTCAATATACGAAAGAAATCTTCAAGCTATAATGTTCTCATGTTAGAAAAGCTCATTGATACATCCAAAAAAATATTTCAATTGCAAAAATCTGCCAAGCAGTTTATTCCATACGAAAGAGAAAAAAAAAGATGCACGCACACTCTGCTATAAAATACTTTAAAAACTTCCCCCGTAACCGTTCCGTTTGCCTTTTTAATAGGCTTACATGAAATAAAATTGAAGAAGACATCCATTATACTTCCTCCAAAAGCCCGCCATTCGCCTTTGCGACAAGAAGAGAAAGAGCGAGAGCACAAACGAAGAAGAAGAAGGAGAAGACGAGAAAAAATAGTGAAACGAAAAATATTCTCAATCCCTGAACGAGACAACCCTGAAGCTATAACGAAAGCAGCCCCCAATTTCAGTCCCTCATCTTACAATCCCATCAAAAAGAGCTCTCGTTTCTTAACTCAATTACCAATCCCATCATCCCGTTTCAACGATCTTCCCGCCCTTTTTTTTCTTTTATTATACCGTCACTGATGCTTTTCCCGGCCTATTACGTGACGTCATCGTAATTTTAGAGCCTATTGTATTCGTCGGGGAACCGGCAACCATGCGAATTATCTATTACGAAACACATTCGTATATTTTTGGAAAACGAGGGGGTTATGCATCGCCGCGTCATACTTCGCTAAGTTTCAACTTTTTGAAACAACCGATGGCGTTAATTTAACTCACGGTGCAGCGGAAAATTTGCCGTATTTTAATGAATCAACTTTTCAGCGAATTTTCAAACGTCGCGTGGAGTATTTTCATCACGTTTGAATGGCTTTCTGCTTTTTTGATGGTGATTTTTTTACGTTATTTTCAGGTTTGGTTTCAAAATAGAAGAGCGAAATATAGAAAACAAGAGAAGCAATTACAAAAAGCTCTTGCCCCTTCAGTGTTACCAACATGTAATGGAGCTATGATGAGGAATATATATCCAACCGCTTCAAGAGGTTATCAACCATATCCGCATCCTAATCCGATGAATCGATATCCTCAAGTATGCGAAAAACTCCTATAATATATCTTCGTCTAATAATAATTTAACTCAAATGAAATATAATTCCAGATGGCATCTAGTTCATACCCAAGTATGGCTCAATCATTCTCAATGAGCCACGGAGCGACGAACATGAGCGCAGCTGTGACCGGCATGAGACAAGACGCAATGGGTAAAAAACAGAATAATTCGATTAATCGCGTTTTTTTAAATTCCTAATGAAAAACACCCGCCTATCAGAAAGATATATAAGGACGAATTCCGAAAATAATTAAGCGTGAAAAGGAAACTGCAACTAAATCAAATTTTTGTCAAAATAAGGGTGATATTAAAGTAAAAACGAAACTCGTCGTTGGAGAAATCTTGAAAATAAATTGCAATTTCCGACAGAACGTCTTAACAATTTTCTTAAAGGAACTAGGAATTTCCCTTCCTTTTCCTGATGAAGATGGTGTCCGGAAAATAAATTAAACCGGCTGCGAAAACTTCTCACCTAATTTCTACGCTACGTTTTACGAGCTTTCGTGCTTTTTAAAATGAAAATCAAATTTATTAACTTCTTTATCGATTAAGTAATTGTAAACAATTTTTCAAATCTAGTTAATTTATGTTACATCGTTCAAATATTTACGTAAATGAATTCACGTTGTTTTTTTATTATGTTTATAATTTTTCGTCTTTTCTATCGTCCATAATTTTCTAGAAAAAAAGGACTTGGTGCTTATAATTTATTTTGTCGCTATAACGCGTTTACAAAAAAAAAAGAAAAGAATTTCGATATAACTTTTATACGTGTGTTTTTTAAAATAATTATTCTAAACATTTCTTCATTTTTCAGGTATGACTGCTGAAGATGAATGGTATAATAAGAGTTTATCAGCTTTACGAATGAATTCTAGTCATCATGCCAATTTAGCAGCTCCAATGTTACAATATCAAACGTAAAAAAATCACATCATATTCGTTTTCTACCAGTTTATCGAATTGTTCGAACTGCATTCATATCAAAGTGTGAATGATACCTTTAAGTATTTGAAAAAGTTTTCGTATATACTACTACCATAAAGTTCTATAAAATACTAATGCATATTACAAATGATTTTGGTATTTATGGGTAAAGTTCATAGAAATTTTTCACAAATTTCAAATCAGGTACTCACCCACTTGAAATTGAAACGGATTATTTTTTATAATTTAAAAAATAGTCAATCGTAACCAAAATGTATTCTTAAATTGGTTTTGTATATTTTTAAATGTATATTTTATAAAAATTGTATTCATTTGTTAATTCATTTATTATAAAATTTTAGACTATTTATTTCGGTACATCAAACGTATAATATTATTCTTTTTTATCTAGTTAGTGTGATGTATATACCGTTTAAATGTACAATAAATGAAATTTGAGAAATTAAATGTATTTTTCGAAATAAGATCACATTTTTTTCACCAGTCTTCTAATTTGATCAAGATGAATTGGATACCAATTACCAACTCATGAATCACGACTTTCATCAATCAAGGAAGTGTGAAATAAAGATAAGAATAAAAATAACTAAAATAGAAAATATTCCCTGAAAAAAAATTTGAATGTTTGTTATTTAACCAAAAAATTCAAATAAAGAGTCAACTTTGCATTCGGTCATGCAAAAGCGAGATGAGAAATAAAAAAGGTCATCCACCTATATTTTCACTGATTACGTTGTACTCTCGTACAAAAATAAGTTATACAGCAGAAGGAAAGCAACACTTTACAAGTTTCTATTCAAATTTTACAAAATACAAATTTTATACTAAAATAATATAATACTTGGCGTTAATAAATTACATTAGATATACATTGCACAAAATAAGACCAAGAAAGACTCCTCATTACTCCGAGTATCACTCCAAGCTCGTTAAAGGTTAGTGGTAGATAAATCAATCAAAATGATAACTCGCTGAAATTGGACGAAATAGTTATTCTCCGTCGTCACTCAAACAACCGTAGTTGTTTCATGAACTGGGCATGTCTGTTCTAAATGAATTGAGACAATATGACGACCTGGTATCATTACTGAGCCAAGCATTCGAGGATCCTCTGATATACCGGTTTCTAAACATTTAATTACAAATCGATAGTATTTTATGACTGTATAAGTGTAAGAACATTAACAAACAGATAATTACTTTCAGTATTGAACAGTTCGCTACATGAACTCAAAATTACATTAGCGTCCTTATCAGTACAAACAAAAGTACCAATTAATATCCGTCCGTCGGTCATTTCAATTTTCATTGATTTATTAATCCATTTCATTAACATCATTTTTCTACTTTCATTTTGCTCGTCGAGCGAATGTGATAAATTCTTTTCACATTTGTCGAGATCAGAACACTGTGAATCCTGAAATTCATTAGGTGATACATTTCTACCATAATTCTACTGTAAAAAAAAAACATATCCAATATGACTTACCATTTCTAATTTTGGGTTGTTGTATTAAGGTAATCTTGATGTTAACTGAATAAAATTATTAAGTTTTTGAATGTGACCAAGTTTACATTCTTCTTCTCGGCGTACAACAAAGGGATCAATATTTTTTGCAAATTGACAAACTTGATTTAAATTTCAGAACTTCATTTCAAATTTCAATGAACTTCTTTATCACCAATAATTGTTATCTATTTCTTCCTCCTTCTCTTTTTGCATCTTTTCTCTTTCTATTTTTGAAAGCTAGACATTTTTTATACACTTCATTCGCGACATAGGAATCATTATTGGAATGAATCATCGAATGAATACGTTATTCTGATTGGCCAAGATTTCGATACCAAGTTCTTACAAAGTTTTCCATGAAAATTAAATTTTTATTTTTATTTTTACCATTCCACCCCGATTAGTTAAGATTGATTAAGCTTTTGGTTAAATATCTTTATAAATGATGTAACTTTAGCAGGTAGAAGACTAAAAGTATTCTAAAACATTTTGACAAATTGTAAAATAAATTATATTGAAATCTTCAAAGTATCTCAATAAAATTACAATTTCTTGTTATAATATTGAAAGAACTAGTAAGTTTATGTTACAAAAATGTTTTTCCAATAAATATTTATATTTTACTAATTAAAATACAACTTTTCCATCACGTATAATACAAAATTAAATAATTTTATCCGTTAAATCACAGAAAAAAAAGTAGTCACGAATATATAATATAAAAATAAGAAACTCAACCGGTTTCGACGTCGGTATCATCAAATTTAGGATTCCATAATCCTGGCGGCGTATTAGCATGTAAAGGGTATTTATCTCTGTGTCGGGAACATTTCCGTATCATGTGCAATTGAGTTTCACCAAATTCTTCCCTGCCTTCCAAGTAAAATTTAAGACAGTCGACGCATTCTTGCCCAGGTAATTTTTGACGATCCGCTTTTTTACGTAGAGCATCTCTGCGATATTTATACTTCGGACTTTCAGGGCTGGGAACAAAATCAAAACTGTTTTTGTAATTTTTCGGGGGTTGTAAGGTTTTTGGAGGCTGTATTGTTTTTAGAGGCGATTTTTTTTCAGTTTCCAATATAGTTGCAGTGCTGGTAATCATAGGATTGAAACATGTTTCTTGAAGTGTCAACCCATCTTTATTCGTTTTATCGTCTTGAAAGAAGGTTTCTTCAAGGTCTAGGTTGGGTTTAGGCAACAAAAAGGGTACTTCTTTTGGTTCATCTTCAAGAAAAGTGGTTTCTTCTCCAAGGTCATATTCTGTCATAGCTTTATTTTTTTCGTTTAATTTAATAATAGGGAAAAAAATTTCCTTTACAGCAGCTTTTGGTTCGTTCAATATCAAAGACTTTGTTTTTGTTTTATCAACGAATAAAGTAGTTTCTTGAAGTATTTCATTGGCTTCGTTCATCGAGATTGGTTTATTTTCTTTCTCACTTGATGTATTTATACGTCCTAAGCTTATATTAGTCAATTCCATATCTTCGGGAGAATTACGCAAAGTAATATTGTCGGAAATAGCACCGCCTTGGAAGTGGTTTAAACTTGAAACATCCACTTTTTTTTTAACAACGCTTGTTGAAAGTGTGGTTTGTTTGAATTTTTTGTTGGAACTATCTATAGAACGATTTGTTTTCAAATCCCATTTGGTTTTTGGCTTATTTAAATTATCACAAGGATCTGTGCTCTTGTCGAGTAACGACGAAAGTAGACGAGAATTTTCAGGTAAATTAGCAGAAAGAGTATTCAAAGCGGTATTATTTAAGAAATCTAAATTGCTTACTTTTTTACCACCAAAAATAGAATTTACTCTTCCTTGATTTTTACTGACTGGTACAGGACTTGGTGCAACCAAACTGTCATCAGAGAAAACTTCACTGGACGGAGTATTTATATAAGTTGCAGATTCGAATTCAGATAGTTCATTTTTTGAGTCATTTCTCGATTCTTGCTCAATATTAGTAAATGGCTCATCGAAAGGTAAGTCAGGTATTCCTGGAAACTGAGTTGGAGATAATTTGGTATCGTCATTATTCAATCGACACTTTTTTTGCGACGATAAACGAAGCATTTTTCTTTTACCACTTCGCAACTGCTTTTGTACTACTGGACTAGTCTCACGAGTGGATTTTTCATCAGTCGGTGTTGTAGTCAAAGAACGCCTACAGGTATTTTCTTCGGGCAATTTTTTAGGGGTCAGAGTCTTGATGAATTGCGATAAATCAGATTCAACAGGTATATCTTTCGAAGATACATGAGCATCAGAAGTGCCATTGTCACGGAATATTCCTTGGTTTTTATCCGCATCATTAATTTCTGTTAAGTTGTCCAACTCTTGTAGATGAATAGCTTGTTTCATAGTAGTTTCTTCGGTGTGATTATTCGACTGCCGATGAAATGGTTGAAATTTGGAGTAATTTTGTTCTACCAAATTATCCAACTCGTAACGATATTTCACACATTGAGAACATGGTTTTTGAAGATCTTGAATTTTGGTTTCAAGCGAAACACATTTATTTTCCAAATTCTTTTTCTCGATTTCCAAGTGATAACCATAACTGTTGATTTTGTACTGCAATAACTTGAATATTTTATTTATTTCATTCAAAGCTTCGCTACAGTTGTTATTGTCATTTGAAGAAAATGATTCTAGTTTCTTGAGGTCTACGGAGAGGATGTTGTCGGAACTCACTTGACATTTCTTTACCGATGTATTTTCTTGAAGGCTTTTCATTGTTGAAGACTTTGAAGTAACAACAACACCATTGTTCAAAACATTAACACTCGTTTACATTGAAGGAAACCAAAATTCTTACAACCAATACAGAAAAAGGCATTCAAAATCAAAATAAAAATTGTTTATGGGGATTTCCCGCTAAAATATTTTTTTGGCTTGTTGTTTATATTGTTTTTTTACAGTGACGAGTAATTTTTTGCACTGTTTATGCGCCTTCGTAAATTTTTTTCATTATTTTATTTTATTTTATTCATTCACGAGTATTAATTGAGTAGTGTTCATTGATTAAAAATTGGAAAAAAATTCATCATTTTTTACTCCAAGCAGAGATAAGTAAAGTACTTAAATAATCAACAAATCTAGAAGTCTCAAATATTCAGAGATTTTTTATTAAAAAGAACGAAAAAACAAAAAATACAAATGAAGATAAAATAAAGAAATTTAATAAATGCACATCACAAATGCAATACTTTTTTCAAATTTTCAACATACACATCAACTCCATCGCTCAAAGGATTTGTAATATTTTTAAGTATGAATAATAAATAATAAATTCGTAAATTTATAACGTAACTTTCCGATTCCACCAACAATTCATTATTATAATTCTTATGGTTACTCGTCATACAGTTTTTATGCAACCTAAAGTAATTATCAATTTCACAACTTGAAAAATATGGTTTACAACTAGCTAAATCATTCTGAATAATATTTATCAACATTTCACCCGCCAGCTTCACAATTTTCACTTCTTCCGCATAACAATTAATAATTCCCTGATCGAATGGATTCAGCACGTCTTCATCTGACTCATACTTTTGTTGAACAAAATCGAATTTCAACTTATTCCACAAAAGATCAATAAACTGTAGCAAATTTAAATGTTTCTTGACAATATCAAAATTAAATAACGCACTAATAGTAACTTCGGGACCATAATCAAACTCAATATGAAAAATATTTGCAAAACATGCACTTCCTATTTGTCGAATATCAGCTTCTTCGTCTTGTACTAACTCGACAATAATCATCCAAATTAACTTCATGTCCGCGTTTTTTAAATCTGTTTTTGTGCTCAAGTTCAACATCGATTGAGCGGAATTTAATCTAATGGTTTTATTGTACTTCGTAACATTTAAACATTCACGTATATTTTCCAAGATATCGTCAACTCGAAGACCAGAATTAGACGCCAGTATGCCTAGCAAATGGACATTGGAACCTTGGAAATGGTAACAATTCAATTGTTTCAATGTATCAAAGTGTTGATTGAAAAATTCTTCGGGGCAGTGAAACTTGTAACATGACTTATGGAGTTGCGTAAATACATCCATAATACGATTCATCATACTGGAATTCTGCGATTTGAGGTGGTAGTCCAGACATTCCAATAAAGCAGGAAATAAAGATTCGTTTACATCACATTCTAATAGTACGTCTAGACATGTCATCAGAATCACCGAATACGGACATTTTAAACATCTTTTCAAAATTTCGATATGATCATAACGTTTCATGGCAACGTTAAATGCAGCGCGCAACCATTGATCATATCCGATATAAAGGTATCTTTTACTTTCCACAACGTCAATTACATTTATAATATGATCGAAAAATGTATCCAGATTTACTTTGACATCTATCATTTGTGTATTAAACAATAACGTTTGCGGAATCAGCGAAACGCTCAGAGATTCGCACAGTTTAACACGATTTTTTGCAACTATACTTCTAGATTCTGGATACAAGTCCCAAATTTGTTTCATTATTAAAAGATAACCGTGTAGATGATTCTCACTAGTCAACAATTTTCTATGCTTTACATATTCGCTAACGCTTTCCGCAATATCGTTCATTTTGGAAAGTAATTCTTTTGGACTGTACAGACCTAGTATCGCTTTCGCAGCCAATTCTCTTATGGTGTAAAGGTCGCTACTTAATAAATTTTCAATCAGTCTTCTACACTTGATAACTTTCTGATATAAAATTTCGTTTAGAATAATAACGCTGGTTAATTTAACATTTGATAAAATCACCAGCGCAGGAGCTAGGTCAGCATGATATAGCAATTTGTTAGAATTCTGCGTAGCATGGTCCAAAGTAGAAATTAAATGATCCAACGTTTTTGGCAAAGTTAAAAATATTTCTTCAAAGGAACGTCGAACACCGGTTTGTGGTTTGATATTTCGTAGACCGACGATTTTCAATAAAAGTGCACCGAATAACTGCAGCGCTGCATTTCTAAAGCAAAATGAAAAATTTAACAAACATTTTGTGAAAAAGTAGGTAAATATTGACTTTTTAAATTTTACCTGATGAGCCATGCAGGTACATTCAGAGTAGATAAGCAAATGAGCATTATTTCTTCAAGATATGGTAATAAATCGGCGTTATTACGGGCATCGCCGGCAATTACTTTTAATAAATGGAGAGCATGGGTTTGCGGTAACTCTTGAGAAACATCGACATTCAATGAATCATAATTCACGTCCAAAATTCGCTGGAATTCGGTCCAACATTTGGCTATGAAGGGCTAGAAAATATGAATATTAATAACTATTTAAACTAAATTAACGTATAGGTTTACCTTTTTTGGACGTTTATCGGTAGCGATAATATGTTGCACTAAAATAGATAATCCTCCAGATTTCCTCGATATTGTAGCTCCATTTTTGAACTCAATCATATACAATATATCATCAATGATTGATTCTAACCAGGTTTCGCATCGATTTTGAGAAGTCAAAATTTTTACAATATTTGATAAAGAAATTCCTGCTGCTTCGATGACACCTTTATGACGACAAAATTTCAATTTGGAAACAATCAAATTGCCGCATCTAATAATTTGATTTTCATTCATGTCAGTTCGGGTAACTATCAAAGTACTTTCGAGATCAGCACAAAACTAAAAACAAGATAACTTGATAATTTTCATAAATTTTTAGTTGGATTAAGAGTATATCTGTATCAAAATAAACGAACTTTCAGTGTAATCCAAATGAAATTCAATAATAATTGGTACAACGGTTGCAGTTGACACTGTGCCTTGTCCTCAGGAAAGGAATCACAAATTTTTGAATTATTAATTAGCATACGTAATGCTAGATCAGATTCCTCAAAAGAAGGCGCATAATCTGTAAGTTTCCCAGATATAATTATTCATCTATTCGTATATACTATTTTTTTTTCGTTAATGCAAAATTTACCCGAGGACTTGTCAACAAAAAGAGCCTCCAATAAAACTGGTACGATAATTTCCAACATTGAAATTAACTTCTCCAATTCCTCCTCAGTTACTTGATGAAACTCGGGACTACTGGTATCAGCCATCAAAGATTTGAGGATTTTGATATCGGCATCCATAGGATAACTCACAGCTGCGTCTAATATATCTGTTCTAGCAATTTCTATTTTCTTTTTTAAAGAATTCAAAAAAAATTGCCGAAAACTTGAAGTCATCGTATTAAATGTTTTACATGGTTCTTCCGAAGATTTATAGGCCATTGCGATGCAAGTTGTTATAGCAGCAACTCCGCCATTCCTTTTATAAAATTTATTATCATTTGAAATATGTAACGCCTTCTCATATACGTTCAAATACACCGAGTGAAACTGAAAGTAACTTATGAGCAACGAGGATGCCAAGTATTGTATCTCTTCGCACGAATCCATCAAACAGCACAATAATAATTCATGATTTTTCGGAGAGTCAAATTTCCACGAATTCTTCTCTTTCGCAAACGTCACCAATTTTTTAGCATCATTGAGGTTATTTCGATGAATAATACTGCCGCATTCGTGAACAGTGTAAGACATTAAGATTTTATACAAATTCAACGAACTGATTTTTCTTTGGTAGCTGCATCCCGGTTGCACCCCATCCGCAATGAATTCGTTAAAATCTAATAAAAATTTCATAGCGTGGCACAGTTTTGAATCCGCTTCAGCTTTGTTTTTCTTAATAACACGCACACAGGAACAAATCAGTCTTAAGATGAATTTCGAAAAAGAAGATAACATAATGTTTCTCAACATTGCGCAATTACTATTGACGTTGTATCTCAAAAATGAAAATACACAATGTAATTCAAGCTCGCTGTGCAGAACAGATTGATCATGTAGCTCACATAGTAACGAGAAAACCTCTCCTCGAATATTTTCCGGCAGAGAAAACAGATTGGTTAAGTATTTCAGGAAAGATTCTTCTTTCTCCATTACTTTTAGAGGTATTTTTTTTAAATGACAAATTTTCAGCGTTGTAACTAAAACTTTAAAATTGGTATTTTTCGCTTCAAAGATACTTTTTTCGAAATCATTCAAAAAATCTGGGAATGTTTTCAATATTTGAGGTAACCATCGTTTCGCAAAATAGGATGATCGATTTCTGAAATAAAAATAAACTGGTTAAAACAAAATAATTTTAAAATATTTTTAAGAAAACATCGCAGTGATCCACACTTACGTATCTTGAAGTGCAAAACATGTGAGAGGGTGAATAATATTTTTCAATGTTTCATAGGGAAAATGATTCAAACACAAGGTAAAAAGTTCCGCTTCTACTCCGATTACATTTTTGTTGTGAAGACTTTGAGAAAATCCATCAAAAAGTTCTGTTTCCATAATATCTATAATCTGAACGTCAGAAATTGTGGATTAAAAAAATGAATTAATTAAATTAAAACAGAAAATGAGTAACCCACCTCAACCAAAACTTCTTGGGAAATAGCGAAATTGAGCAAATGTCTGCATAAAAAATACTTAAATGGAATTTTCCACGAAATGTCCATCACGTATCGAAATATCAGCGTGTCTTTAATAGATCCAGCATCATTAATATTTTTGATTTTCAAAAAATCATATTTCAAGCTTTTGAAAACCAAAGGATCAATAAAAGAACGATGAACAAGGATATGATTCCAATAGATAATTATCACAGAGAAAAGAGATTTTAAAATATCACTAGAATTTAGATGTTCTCTATCGTTGAATGTTTTCAATAACAATGTGATCCAAAGATCGGCCATACGAAGAACAATGTCAACATTTTCAACATTTGACAATGAGAGTTCAATTTCTTTCATTACTTTAATGTCAATAGCTCGATGATGCTCATTAGAAAGTAAATTTAGTTTGAAATTGATAATGAACTCCAGCATTCCTAAATACAAGAGTAAACTTTGTTCATTATTAAGTTCTTCTAAAAACGATTTCAATTCCTGGGAACTCTGACCATATCGCAAAATCATGAAATTTGCTATTTCGTTTGGCCATTTGCATGTTACAATTATGAAAAAAGCACAACCAAAATCAACACAAAGCGACCTATTTTTTACATTTTTTTTCAAAAGTTCAATTACAGCTTTCAAATTTTCTTCGAATAGGTCGTCGTAATTGGCTTGATATTCATACGATGATAAAATCTGATAAACACAACAAAAAAATTAATTGATTATTTACCTTTTAAATACATGTATTTCAATTTAAATTCGTAACTTACCAGAATAGAATCGAAATTCAGTTTTGGAATACATGCTGAATTATTTAAGCTCAGTAAATAATCTCGCGTTTCTTTCCAAATTTCTTTAGCATCCTTTTCCATAACTAACGTTTTGTTTAAGTCATACTAAGCGTATCAAAAATGAAATTTGTAAAATAGACACCTAGAAAAATTAAATGTTTAAAGTAATTCTGAAAACACTTCATGGTTAAATTTTGCCATTATTTTCTTTACATTAGAAAATCCCATTTCCATGTTATTACTTTGTCAGTTAATAATTGTTTTCTCTTGTTTACTTGTCACACGCAGATTACAAGCCTTAATTTTCTTAGGTGGCGAATCTTTTTCACGGGTAAACAGTCCCCGGGGACTTAATTCAAGATGAGACGAATTTTCTGTTTTTAAGTTGAACATTCTCTCAGAGAAATTCTAATAATATCGAAAACGTTTTATATATTTTAAATCTTCTTTAAGTCAGAGTTGCTTAAGCTGATTTGTTAATGTTTCTCGGTCAAGTTATGAGGTAAAACAAATAAACATTTCAGTTGATATTTCACAATAATTAATTCTTGTTTTTCGGTCCCCCACAAATAATTTAAAGTACCAATTTAACAATCCTAAGATAGAAACAACGGTATTTTCTACTTAAATTGCCATCAACTTCTGTTTTCTGAATAAGTGAAATTCACTGCAGAAATTTATCTTTCGTTTCTTCTAGTAATTTTCTTTAGTTACAATTACTTGTTTTCAAAAATGAGTCAATTCCTTAGTTACTCCCTACTCGTGAAGTTCGCGGTTTTTTTCATCACCGGCGAAAATATTTGATTTTAAATTAATGCACCTGAACCACCTTTAACCATTCAAAATCTTATTACATTTCGCTTAATTTTACATGAGTAATGAAATATTGAATTATATTTAAATGACAGTCATTTAACAATATATTAATGTTCAAATTAATTTAATCATCGATCATCGATGACTAATAAAAACACAAATCGTTATTTGAGATCTATATACGCGGAATAATTTAAACATGAATTTAAAAGCAAATAACAAAAAATTTATTTTGCAATAACAACGAAAATGGCGTTAAAATTGATAGTTAATATATTTATACTACAAAATCACCCTTAATTTAAGTAATAAGTTTCATAATTTGTTTTCGTTCACCGGATCATAACCTTGTTCTACTTTGTCTTTGAATAATAGATAAGATCGCTTTCGGTCAAAATGTTTCACCTTTAACAATAATTATCAAAAGGATAAATTTTCAACGTATTCAGTTACTTTAATTGCGATTTTTCTAATTATCTTACCCATTGCGCTGGACACGCTGATTCATATAATTTTCGAATGGTGATACATGGTTCAGGATTTTCATTATTTCTTTCCAGACATTCCCAATATTTATCTTTAGAACCCCAGCATTTTTCTCTATCACTTTTATTCGGAAAAGACATTCCTACTAGATGAACTTCATTAACTAGTATGAAAATCACCACAGAATCACTTTTTCAGAAACAGAATAACGAAAGAAATATTTATACATTTACATCGAATAATCAATGAAATAATATTGCTACAAAGTATTTTATACAGTAAAGTTGAAATAAATCTATAAAAATACGTACCTGTCTCTAAAAATTTACGAGAAAATGTAAAATTTCGAATCTGAAGTTCAACTTCAATAGTCGGAAAATTTTCAATTTCACGTTTATCTTTGTTTTTGGTGTTTCGGGTGTTTTCTTAACGAACGGATCAGCATTACTAAACACTTCGTTCAACATTTGAATCGTGATTCAGAAAGAACGTCATTTTTACCTACTTGAAAAAAAAATAGAAAAAATGGGTCTACAAATTGAGAAAAATTTCTTGAATTTTTGATTCTATTGGCACCAAAACAAAATATATCTTTAAATTTTTGATTTTTCATTTATTTCATAATAATTTAAACTTGAATTTAATTAATTATCTTTATTTTATTACTGGTTGGTCAAATACTTGAAAAATGTTGCTATTGTAAAAGCTTTCTTTTCGTTTGAACGTCGTTAATTTTTGACTTGAGCTCGTTTGAATATGACAAAAAGCGTTCATTTTAACAGGTATGATTCGTTCATTTTTTGAATATATACCACGTGACGTTGCTTACATCTTGCTAATTCTTGCATTCATGTTACTGATAATAATAATTGTTATAAATGGTTAGTTGTTGTAGTGAAATAATGTGTGCGAAGTTATGTCAACCGAAAAACGTTATTATTCGCGAATGTTTCTTTTATTATAATGTGGAATGTTAAATTTTTATTCTATTCAACTTCCTAAAATGGATTGTAATTCATGAGGTGTTGATCGCGAATGACATTTTGTATTTTGAATCGAAGAAATTCACACGTGCATTTCGAATAATCATGTTCGCTCTGTCTCATGACAGAACGTGAATTCCTTCAATCGAAGACGCTTATTGTAATCGTAAGTGGTAAGTTAACAGCTTTAGAGTTCTGTTATAATTATTAATGATTGCTACTATCATATGTCCACATTAAAGGTCGAAGTTACTATGTATGTGAACTTGACTGCAGCGTGTTTGCATAATTTTGTTTCAAATGCTTAAAATCGTCACTTTACACTTCATCTTGATTACATTTAAGCGACAAGTGCAAAAAAATGCTCTTGTCAAGTTCTCCTGCGATTCTTGATAAAGCTTGTGAAGAATTTATCAATAATCGAATTCTCCTATGTAGAATTCACGGAGAATTTAAAATTTACGATGAAGTTGAAAATATTATTGAATTTTGTACTAAATTTCTAAAACATCACTTTGTGGACATTTTGTTGAGATTATATTTATGCTTTGAAATTTTTTTTCAAACTCAATTTTAGCGGTAACTCTTGTTTTACTTAATTTAAAACTTTCGACTTTTTTATAATTAGCAAGTAAAAAGAATTTCCAGATATGAATCTACAAATATGGATTTTGTAGTATTATACATTGTTTTTGTGCATGCGTGTCTTATTTTGATATTCAAAAAATCCGTCCCTTCGATAATAATAGAAACTCTCATTGTTTTTTTATCCCTTTCAAACTCCTTTTATGCCTTCCTTTCATGACATCAGTCTCTCCTTTGGTACAATTTATTCCCACTTTTGTACTGTTGATTTGTTGTCAAAACAACTTTCCACGCTGCATTTTATTGGATTCAGCGAAAAAAGATGACTATATTTGATTTTAGATGAGCGTACCATAGTTTTTATCTCTTTTTCATCTTTGACGAAAATTGAACGGGGCATAACTCGTATTAAAAATCATATAATTCATCCGTCGAAAGAAGAAAATTTCTTGTGAAGTTACATCGATTAAATAACTTTAAAATACATTTTTAAACGTCGTAATTTTCAAATAAAGTAATTCTCTTATTCACGTACAAAGTACTCTGAAAAAGAAAATAACGAATGCATTTTGACGGAAATCTCAACGGAAATTACATTTTTCAAACAAAGGTCGGATGAACAAAAAAAATAAAAATACCGCGAGTTAAACAACTGTAAAATCCTACCAGATTAAAACCGACCAAAAAAATTGTCCCTTTCATCGTCGTAACAAACGAACACGACTGTTTTCGTCGAAACATGTATACAAGAAAAAAAGTCGACTTTACCCTTCTCACGCCATCCAAGATTTCCAAAATAAAGGCTAAAATTAAAAGCGTTTTTCACCTCCGAACTGTGTCGGTTTTTATAAAACACGTAATAATTTACCCGACACCGGCGAAAAATCGTAGCTGCGACGATACGAGCTACGAAAAATTATAATTTTCGGTCCTCGCTGGCGAAAACTTTGGCGTACTTTTTTTCACGTTGTCGCCAACGCAAACGGTTGTCATTTAAAATGGCGAAACGCGATGCCGACAGTTAGGGAAATTTGCGACCAATGGGAATGAGACTTAAATTTAATTTCCTTTTTTCTAATCCGACTCGAGAAAAACATCTGATTAAAAGCGGCGAGGAAACCGGCATATACCGTTTTCCAAGCCAAGATTTATAAATATAAGGAAGTTATGCGTCGTAAATAAGAACTTCGTAGGAAGGAAAAGGAAAAAAGGGGGAAAGGATGCGAAAATAAAAATTAAAAAATATCGCAAGGGGGGAGGTTCATCCCGCGAAGTAAAAAATTTCGTTTCCAATGGTTTTTTATTTTCAAATATTCGCGAAAGTGATTTTTTTATCTTGGGGTTTTAATCAACATTGCGAGGGTTTTTCGAAATCTATTTCAATTCCTTTTTTTTACTATCGCTGCGAGTTCATCTTACTCTGACGTCGACGTCAACTCGAAACAGTACTGATCTATGGGATGCGAATGTAAAATAGCGAAATCTTTTCACGCCAGTGTACCGAAATTTATACCGGAAATGGAATCGGCTGAATTGAACTTATTGTCGACGCTTGACACGTGTCGATATCCATATGTTTTGAGTACGGCTCACCGATGTATTTGTGGTAATAAATTTCGCGAAAAATACTCGAATAAAAGCCGAAAAAGAAAATGTCAATGTGAACGATATCGAGCTTCTTGAGATAAATTCGTTTTTCCGATTAGCCCGCGATTTTTTTCAACGCCTTTTGTCGTAAACATTCGGAAGCTTTTAAAATTCGCTTCGAATTTATAGCTCGGGCAAATTTTATTTTCGTATTCATCCGAAGAGCATTTTGAATAAAAATAAAAACTTTTAAATATAACACGAAAATGGCATCGTTGGCGGGATTCGCGATGGTAAATGGGCGACCGGTGGATCGAGGGGGTCGGTGTTTCCGTGCTCGAAATATTTATGGGGTTCAATTCACCGGTGTATGAATTACACCGGAGCTTACACGCGTAAAATATTGAAATCTGATTGATTTACGTTTTCATTATTTTTTGGTTTTGAACGAATCGAGCTGGAAAAACTGCCCATCATTTGAACGTGCGGAAAACCTATTTTTTCCGTTTCAACCCCGACGAGAGGTTATTTCAACGTTAAGGTTGTTTGTATAACGCGTTTGGCGCACTGTTCGGTGATTTTCAATTTTTTATCCATCGCAAACCTCTTTCGAATTCTATCTTGTTTTTATTAAATATTCAAATTTAACGGTCGAACGGACGAATGGACCGAAATACTTGATCTTCCATTTAGAAGCCGTTAGATTTTCAATTTACCCGCGTCCTTTGTAACCGCGTTTCTATTTTGTAATCGTTTTATATAATTTTGCGTTGTGTGGTATACGTGGGTTCTTTATTCTGCTAAATTGACGATTTAAAGGATTTCAATTTTGGTTTTTCAAAGACGCATAATTATTTCTTTGAGACGAAACAAAGAATCCGTCGATGAGAATTAAGCATTTACTATGAATGGTACATCATCAAGCTCGGATGGAAAATTTCGTAAATTTATCCCAACACGCTGTATAACAAATTACTAAAAATACATTCAACTCGATGCTGTTGCTTATGTTTGTATTTTTTGTTGAACTTTGAAGTTAATTCTGACTTAAACAGGAGCGTCGAAATCGTTATTCACATGAAGTGCCACCAGTGTAAAGCTGCTGGACCATCAACTGTTCTTCCTTTATATGTGACTGAAAAGTGTCCCTTGGAAGATACTTCTGGTATTAAAATCGCTCTTCAAGCATGACCTGGGACCAATCAATCCGCGGTGACTTTTGCATATGTGTATTCGAAATAATGGCCTATGGCTCTTACTCTTGGAACGGATCTCGCATTTCCGAAATCAAACACATAGAAAATACTCTTTCGGCGAATTATACGAGTAACTACCTCGCGATAATACATTTTTAAAACAATAATTATTAAACGATAAAGGAAGCGTTAAAAAAATGAACATTTTTTGCAATTAAAATCCATTATAAAGGTTTACACGGACGTTAGCGACCATTATTGGGATGCATTATTTATTCGGATAAAAAAGGAAAATATTTTTATTAAGCAGGTGCACCGGGCAAACACATTAACTATTTTTAAGGTTTCCGTAGCGTTAAAATTTACAGCGCATAAATATTAAACCCTCATCTGTAAACGCGTAATTCCGTTTTGTATGTTTAAAGTCGAATATTTATGTAAAAATATTTACCTTTTGTGAAGTTTAAGTGTATTTGCGATATAGAAAAAAAAATACTACAAGTATACAAAAGGTAATCATGTACTCGAAATGAATAGAAAACTTAATTAGAAACACTACCCGAAGCATCTCTTTGCATTACCACTCGTCGATATTTTTACATAAACGAATCAACCGGTAACCACATTTACGCAATAACTCGCTTTTATTGACTTTCATCTCGATGCTTTGAGATTGGCATTTTAACGAGATTTTTACCCTCGATTTAGTGGCTGCTTTTACGTACTTCTTTTTTTTCTTTCCCACCGAATCCACCATATACATACGGTAACTTCACCTTCAGCTACTCGCTATGCCGCGACAGACGTTTATTTCCGTTCGATGCCGTCGACATACTTTGAAAGACAATTTCCGGTTCGTAGTTCGATTTTGAAAAAGTGTCTATGTTTAACCCTTATCCCGCAAAATGGCTTTTAATTTTTAATACGAAATTGAAGCGGGGCTCTTGCGCATTTGAGGATTTTTATTTGCATGTATCCTTATCTTAAGTCTTTTTTTTGTAGGAATAAAGAAAAAAAAGAGTTTGAGGAAGAAATGGAGTTTTTGAGGCGAAGATTTTGTCATTAAAAAAAAAAATAGAATGCTGTCAAACTAGACATATGGACATTCCATAGATCCTCCTTAGGTCCCTCTTCCGTTCTTAGTGGTAGTCGTCATTGTAAGCATTCGTGGTTCAAGCTCACTTGCTCGGAGTTCATATCCTGCGTATGAGTCGAGCAGGACATAGCGATGTCCATTTGCACATCTTACAACGATCTGTAATTTAGTCTTCAATTTAGTACAGTTTTCGGATCAAATCTAGCATTATCTCCGCTGGTTGCGCTTGTTCGTTTTAATAAGTATGGTTTACGCACTAAGAAGTGCGGTTGTAGAGATTACATTGAAACTTGTGTATTTTTCAACCATTTCAGGAATCAGGATTAAGGTAAGGAACTATAGGATTTATGGATCTCTTCGGTATAGCTAGTTGAAAACTTACTTACTCATCTTATTGCCTTTACTTGGTCTTTAATCAATGACGTCACAAGTATATTTTACGTGGAAAAGTTTCGAAATTCTATGAATTCAGTGGGTAATTTACAATCACGAAATTGATAAGATTATGACATCGACCAGATCCCATTGCTTTCTTTTCGATAAATATTTGTCAGTAATATGGCTCATATACGATGATAACTTTGTGTGCATACGTTAATTTTGCGATAAAATGCCGATACCTTGGGCTTAATTACAATCTGTATCGATTTCGGTGCTCGGCAGCTTAATCGCCATTTCATTAGGATTTTATTCGCACGCAGCTTTCGCGCGCGTAGATTAATTAACGCCCAGCTACATCTTTACCTCTTGCTGTCAAGTCCAACGTTATGGCGACGACAAGCGCCGAAAGTTTCTAACTGGTCTGTACGCTTGAGGGAAACACGTCGGTAAATATGTTGATATGCGGGTTCTTAATCGTCGAACGCGTTTATGTCATTTCTATATACGCGAATTAATTACATCTGTACGATTTATCCGCGTGTATATGGCTATGTTCGACATGGGCGAGATGGCGATAGCGGTGTAATAAATTACACAATGGAGATTATTTTTCAATGATAAGCTAAAGCGTGTATTCGAAAAGGGGTGGCTTTTGATGAAGTGAATTAAACCTTCGCAAAACCAATACCAGCTTCCGGTATGCGGCGGCTGGGTTTTCTTATACCTATATGGCTTTTTCGCGCAAATAATAACCGCCTGTGCCGACGAAACGATAAATTTTCGACAATGCGTTATTTTCGAATAATTAACCGTACCGAGTACGATAAATTAGCTGGTGATAGTTGGACTGTACGTAGGGGATGTTTTAATGAGTATGACTTTTTCAAGGCGCCATTTTGTGTTGGAGTGTGTTAGCAAAAGTATGAAGAGAGTTGTGCTGTAGAAGAGATGTAACTCTAGTTGAAAAAGATTACTGTTGGGGTGCGTCCTCTTGACTTTTTTTCCCGCCGTAACTTAGCGAAAACTATACACTTTGAGAATTCCGCAAACTTTTCGAGTCGGGAAATTTCATCATTTTAACATAAATTTAAAAGCGATCGTCAAGGCGTAAGTTAGGACGATATGGTAAATTACTCAGCTATCTACCTTTTCATGTACAAGATACTATAATATACTCAAAAGAAAGAACAATTAGCCCTCGTATATGCTAAATGTATAATACAGAACGTAGATAATTTAATTAAATTCCAAAACGATACTAAGTGCTACACGATAAGCAGATTGCGCTTTGTCGCCGCGACCCTTTCAAGGAAAATCTGGCCATAGGCACGTGCAACTTTGATGCACGTAACTTGATAAAGTTGTGTAAACGTTGGTGAAACTCTTACCCCGATGATGTGTTTTACCATCGTTTATCGTCTTCCTGCGGATGACCTTTAAATTACTTCAAACCGCGTATTTTTGCTTTTTAATGCTCTCGCTTCGTCAGATAACCAGCGTAGAGATGAGTTCTTGGCGGGTTTAGTAGCGATGTAAATTACATCGGTGGTATGCCCGAGATGGGTTTCCGTTGGGTAATTTATCGGCCTTAATTTATGATTCACGGAGCTTTTGCATCGAGGTAGCTTGTGCGATTTTGAAGAGGATTTTTTGCGATTCGCGAATTCATACTCGTTAGGAGCGCTGTTACTTGTGTCTGAAAAGGGGGAATTGTGGTACTAATATCAGTGCAATTCATGGAGATTTTCAAGCGAATTTAATTATTTAATTGTAGTAATTGTAATTTTTTGAAAATGTTTCAATTTTGTTGGAATTAGATGTGTATAATTATTGTGGTGGTTTGTCATGTCGAGTTATTCGGTCATTGGGGAAAAACAACCCCTTGAAACCATTTGTGATGCCGAAAATATCTCTTTTCAGGGATTTGGACACCGCATTCCACTTCAGCTTCTTCTTTATTCAGTTTCCTTTCCCTGGAAGACAAGTTGTAGAGAAGAAATTATTTTTTGATAGCACAGCACATACATTTATGATTTTACTAGCGCTTACTACCCGCCCTAAGGGCGAGTTACCAAAGAAAATACGTGAATTTTCCTCTTGGCCCGGCAGCGAAATTTCATAAAAATTTTAACACCTGTTGTTATCAATCAAAAGTCATCGTATAATGTTTCAAGGCATGGACAAATGTTACTGTTTGACGTCATACCAGTGTTGCCAACCTAACCCCGCCCAAAACCTTAATATTAGCTGTTTAGTGAAAAAATGATCCACTATTGGAACACGGTCCACTACTGGTGCACTTACCTTTTGTATGAAAATATTTTCTTGCGTTGAAAATGCATAAGGGAATAATAGAAGATTTAACTTTAGAATCCACATTTATATAGAAAATTTTTTTAATGAACTACAACAGTATTCTTGAGGGGATTATATGTAGCCCTATCTGAGGTAATTACTAGGCAATGAATGACAGAATCTACAGCAAACAAATCCCACCATTGAAAATTAATTTTAATATTTATTGTAGAGCCTTTTTATGGCGTCTGACTGCTTGGAGCAATTAATGACAATAATTGGATATTTATTTAGAAAATCATAATAATCAATTAGTGGTTTCCTCTACTTGCCAAACCCCTTTCTGATAAATTCTTTCACAGGGATGTTTCTCGTAGTGCATAATCTTAGATAAATTGCATCTCGCTGAATTAAAAATCGAACAATCATAAATTCGTATTCCGTGTCAAGACACCTAAAACGATATTTCATTTTTTTTTCGTTCAATTTCATTAAAATACATTTTTGCTACGGCTAATATTTTTTACATCGATTTTAGTTCTCTGGCTTTACTCCATTTTTCTCATTTTCATCCCTAACGTTTGCTCCGGCAAGACTAAAAAAAAAAGGCTCCATCGGAAATTAATTTTAATTAAAAATAAAATTGTCATTTTCAATTCCGAATTAAGAATATTTTTACGACGAAATTGAAATACTCGTTGCAAATAGGTCAGATTAAAAAATGTACACGTCAAAAAAAAGGCATAGCTCGCGTTTAATTGTAACGACATAAAAGGGACGACTTTTATACGAGTAATAAAATGACGAAAGGAGGGAAAAAAATCCGGCACGTTTTTTGAAAAAAAAAAAAGAGAAACCGCTTGAAATTCATGCAACCGACGCGACATGGAATCATAAGACACTCTCCGCTTCGTCGCTGTATTCATTTCGGTGTAATTTAAACATCAAAGAGAAATGAAAGGAAATTTTGTAATTATTTCATTGTCGTTGAAAGAAAAATCTTCAAGCGGAACAGGAAGTTTTGCGGAATGCAAATACACCACGTAACCGAACTAGATTAAAATAACTGTATTATTTTTGAATTTGTAAAAATTCTCATCTTCAACTGTACCAACGATTTGAATGTAAAAAATAGGGTTTTGAAGAAAATCTTTAATCTATGGATATTCTATAAATTGCAGTCTTCTTTATTAGGTTAATTAGTGTTATGTTCTATTGATCGATTGGGTAATTGATCAAAGCCAATATGCGGGTCCGGGACAATTGTTTTGGGGCCCTTTTCAATTTGTGTATGATAATTAAGTATTTGTTAACTGAAAGAAATGAAGGGAAATTGATCAGGGCAGGGGCAAAAGGCCCCTTGCCTCGCTCTCGATGATTCTACCAATGTGTAAATTGAAATGCGTTAAATCCATAGGAACTTGTGCAGTGATGCTGGAATTTTTTTCTTCTCTTTTATTGAATTTCATAACTTTATGATTGAGTATGATAACACTTGTCTTACTTACTCAAAATAATCTCTCTCAACTTTCATAAAAGTAATTACACGACGTGAACTAGGAGGTCGTCTTATAGCAACGTATTGTAATGTTATATTTATCTCACAATACTCAGAAAATTAATTAAATTTGGAAAATTTTCGTTAAAAAGTACAAGAAATTAATTAGTTTTATATATACGTCGACCTTACACGTAATTTCGCGTAGGAAAAGATAAGAGCAAATGCACGACACCGGAATTGTTTCGTTGCATCGTTGATAATATTCTCGAGAACGTTTTGATGATCATTAAGTTGTTATTGTATTCGCAAAATGTCTTCCTTCGAAAGATGATACTAGCTGAAATTAATTTCCTATATTATGAAATTTTACCACCTTCGTTACGTAACATTTATTCCTTTGAAATGTTCGGGTGTTCTGGGGTTTCTCGTTGAATTTTGAAATCGAGTGAGACGTTTGTACTTTGAGAGATTTCAGTAGAGTTCGATGATCTCTTCAATGAAGGAATTGGTTAATTTAATTATTTATTTTTAGTTTTAAACCAATTTTGCATTTTTTTCAATGGGGGAAATAATTTTTACAGAAACGGAAAAAAAATTGGAAAAAAATGAATTAAAATTTATTTTTAGAATTTTCGTGCGGAGTTTTGAAACGTATTTTTTGAAGTGTTTGAATAAAGTGGAAGAGGAATAAGGGGAAAAAATTGTTTCATTTATTGGTATCCTTCACTTCCTGATCCTCGTTAAAAAGTGTCCGAATTCTTTTGAACATATGAATTCGCAGTTTCCATATAAAACATGTAAATTAATAGAACTCCACTCTCACAAAACATCACGTAAATCCGTCGTCTTTAATCCGTTCTTTAATTCGCATTATTTAAACGTGTCATTTTTCGAAACAAGATCATTCCTGAATTCAATATATCGTGGTTTTACCATCGTAAAAAATTGAATGTAGTTAACTTCCATTTTTTTTCTCTCGCCGTAAAAACACGCGGCGTGAAATGACATAGAAAGGAAATATTTTTTTTCTTATTATACCGAAATTGTGGGAAAACGAAATCATAAAAAAAATTGCTCCAAGATACAAACTACGCAAGATGGTGATAACGTGTTACGTGAATTACGAAAAGGTAACACTGATTGCTTGAATTTTAGGTACGTTTTTCAAATGAAAGCTCGACGATAGTAACCGTCTCATTTCTCGTTGCTACGTTTGCGGTTTGTCGTGTGAAGTTCGCGTGCGTTGTGTAATTTTCGCGATTTATCAGTACGAAAGGTGAAATTGGAAAAATTTCCGAGGTAATTTTATTAATATTTTTTAGATTGTAAATTTATTCTGAATTTTATTAAGGTGGGTTTCGATTTTGTGAGGTTATCTTTGTAGGGGGATTTTCGATTTTATGTTTTATTGTAGAAGCTTTGAATTTGAAAAAAAATCAGTAGTTCACTTTTTTACTTTTTTTATCTTAAGGATATAAAAAAATTAAATTTTGTGATAAATTTTTATTTATTTTTATTATAATTTTCGGTTTTGTTTTTTAGTATTTGAAATTATTATTCAAATTTTGCTATTTTTGAAAATATTTTTTTTTGTAAATTTTTTTGAAATTTATCACATTTTTGAACGTAAAATCGACTTTTTATATAAAGTAAATTTTAGACCGGAATACCTTGAAATTCCTTACTTCCTCTGCGCTCTTCTTTCTGCTTTAACATCACACGAAGTTTTGTTTACTTTGTGACGTTTATAATATCGCGAGGAGATGATTCTTGTGACGTTGACTTTGGTACATACGACTCCCCTTGGAATTTTAGCCGTACTGAGTTTCAACAAAAGAATAGGGCGAAGAGTATAAATGATTTCAAAGAAGTAGAAAAAAGTACTTCTTAGTGGTCGTTGACATTAGTGGAAAATTTTTCGTTTGTTTCGTATCGAAGAAGTGTTTGTTGTACGATTTCAAGACGTGAGACGTGGAATTGTAGGTTTACATGCTGAAGGCGCATGTTGAGATCTTCTTTTTAGTGAAGACTTGTGATTATTTTATGAAGGGTAGAGTTACAATGTAAGTTGTAACAAATTTCCATATTTTTTTTTGGTTTACTCACAAGGGAACCTCTTGAGGTGACCGGCTCGGATTTTAACGAGAGTTTGATTTTTGGAAAAAGCATGTCAAAAACCCCCCTAACCAACATTTCAGTTGCCCAAGTCAACTTTCGATTTTTGGCGAATTTTTGAAAATGGAAAATTATAAAATTTCTATTAAAAATAGGAAATTTAAAAAAAAAAAGTTAATCAGAAAAAATAAATTCTGATCTTGCAAAAAATATTTTCCCCCTAATTTGGAACCGCTGAATCCAAAAATCGCATTGTTGAACCGTTCTGGAGCCTCCAGCGCGATTTCACTTTTTCTTCAGAAATTTCGAAATGCTCCAGAAGGCGTTCATATGAAATTGGGCAGCTAAAAGTTTGGTTTCATCCTATTCACGACCTACGCAAGCGACTTGACCACATTTCCAGAAAATTCCAGCCGATCACCTCGAGTGGGTTTTTCTGAACCAGGTTTTCTATGAATAAATATTGCGAATTTAAAAAAAAAACGTACATCATCAACGTATATTTGAATTGACGAAAAAACGAGATTTTTTAAATTTTGCGTAATTTCCAACCATTTTTTCAAATTGACTCAATTTATTTAATTTTATATTTGATAGGAATTTTGTAGTTTTTAATTTTCAAAAATTAGCCGAAAATCGAAAAGTCATATTAGGTAGCTTATATTTTGATGTTGGGGGGGTTTTTTGACATGTTCTTTCCAAAAATCCAACTTCCGTTCAAATCCGAGTCAGTTACCTCAAGAGGTTCTCTTGTCAGTAAAAAAAGTGTATTCTATTGCTGGAAAAATTCTGCTCACTTTTAACCCCTTCTGAGTGAATTTTTTTTTTGACACCTCAC
>QBDW01001207.1:0-28046 GCA_003261595.1 Maconellicoccus hirsutus
CCGTTGCTACGAACGAAGCGCCACTCCATAGTGGGAAATGCAGGTAACCGCGCGGGCGCTTTAATTCTTCACTTGAATAATTTTTTTCTCGAAATCTAACGATTTTTGGGTCTTTGACTATATAACGTGTTTTGTTATAAGTAATTGGAAGATGATTTTGCGATTTTTTTCGAGTTGAAAACGTCGATTTTTGTACGTTTTTCTGATTTTTCACCGTGATCCTGCTGAGTGAAAATTTTGAAAAAATATTTATATTATTTGGGAATGAAAAGGGCACTTATCACCGAAGTTGCAAAATTTTCACTCAGCGGGGCCGTAGTTAAATTAGAAAAAACGAATTAGGAAACTTATTTTAGTGGGGATAAAATGATGGTGGGGGTTGTCGATTTTTGTATATAAACTCTGCATAAAGGTCTCCCACATACCAAAATTTCAACCTCCCCCTCCTACAATTTCTGAGAAAAAAATTCTTCTTAGTTTTTCAATTAGGAATTTTTTCTCAAAAAGGGGTGGAGGTAGGGGTCTGAAATTTTGGTCATGGACATATCTCAACAGCACCTAATTACCTTCTTAATTTCAATTTTTTTTAACAAAAAGGTCGAATCGGTCTGCTTATCTAGTTAAGGCCTTTGAAGTTAAAGAAGCTACGATCATTTGAAAATTTTATCATTGAGATCGTTCCCTCGTTGTAATTTTCAACATTTTAATAAAATTATTTCTTCGATGATTTAAAAATTTCCCAGAAGCACTAGAATGTGTAATTTAAAAATTTGTATATGCTCTTTCCAAAACCCCATTTTCTTCGGATTTCGAGTCAATCGCTACGCGAGATTCCTGCGTAAGGCTCAAAATCACGTTTGAAAACGCTTCGGCGACGTAATATTAAAATAGCAATCAAAATATTTATTCGAATGGGTTGCTTATTGGGAAGAGTTGATTTTAAACGCGAACAGAATACGTACGCGTGGTACTCGCACGATAAAATCATTCGTCACTTTGACAATTTCATTTAGTTTGGCATATACGGACACTATTAGCTCTCGGCTTTCAATCGTCGAATATACACGTCAATGGTACGTTGTCATACTATATGATGAAACAGCTACTAAAATCCGTCGTCTACCTACAGAACGTCATAATGAAATGTCGTGCTTCAGGCGTTGATTAAAAATGACGTATGTCCACTTCAAAGGCCGCCGATGAGGGAAAAAAACGTTTTTTTTGAACTAGATACCTTCGTCGCGCAGATGTACCGCGCGGTAGTGAGAAAAAAAATACGTAATAAAGTGAAAAACACATTTTGTTTGTGAAACGTGTATGTGTATACGGTGTGTGCACGTTAATACGGGGACGCGATTGCATATACGAATGAGAAAATTAATAAAACGGATACGAAAAGTTAATAAAATTTTATTAAATTTTTGCGACCATTTTAATAGTATCATTTTCTCGGGTATTTTTTCCCCATGCCCCTCCCCCCCCCAGGAGACGTCTGCGTTGTTACATTTTAATATGTTGATGTACACAAAATGGCGTTTAATTTAGAGTAGAATATTTCCTCGATTGAGAATATTAGTTTGGTGCTTCTTGGTGGTTTTTCCGTCTTTGTTGAAGAAAGACGAAAAAGCCTAAAGAAATCAAAGAGGGGATTTTATATTGGAAATTTACATTTTAAAAGGATTTAATTCGTCATGCGGAAGGAACACGAGGGGTGTTTTCTTTGTGGTTAGAGTTTTCTAAAAGTATTGTATTTCCGCAGATCCACCTGTTATCAGCATAACGCCTCATGAAGTCGAAGTTAACGAGACCGGGGAGGTATTGCTGAAGTGTATGTACTGGGCTAATCCGAAGCTAACTAGACGTGGTATTTGGTAAGTGCATTTTTATCGGTTAATTTACTGGTGAAGGGCGTCGATGTGTATGTCTTTTGTTGTGATTGAGTTGAGAAAATGGAGGTTGGTAGAAGTGAAGTTTCTTTGTAGCAATATAAAAAAGAACAGATGAATGGCAACATGCTAAGAATATTATTAAATTTGATCAGTGTGGTCAAAAACATGGTAGCAACGTTGCATTGTCGTGTTGATTGAGATGTCAGTCAGAGTAAACGTGACAAAGAGACATTTTTTTGGAATATTATATATTACTATAAAAAATAACAGTGACGTAAGTTGATCAGAATGAGATATCATTACGATGATGACGTGTCATCATCGCATGACCATGACATGTCATCATAACATGACTATACGTCACTCATGTACATGATACGTGACCTTGCCAATGATGTTCACCATGACACAACATCAGACGTCGTATGTTACTCGTAACCATGACACGTCGTCACCAAGTCCTGTCACTTGACATGTCATCTTGAAATGTCACTTTGACATGATCACATGTCACGTGTGATGTGATCATCTCACTTGTGACCATGGAACGACACTGTAACCATGTCACCATGACATCATAACACGTCATTAGGCATCACCTTCACCACATGTTACTCATAATTGTGACATGTCACCATAGCAATGCCTTGTCATCACGTCATGTCACTTGACGTGTCATATTGACATGTCACTTTGACGTGATCACATTTCACGTGTGATGCGATCATCTCACTTGTGACCATGGAACGACACTGTGACCATGTCACCATGACATCATAACACGTCATTGGGCATCACCGCATGTTACTCATGATTATGACGCGTCACCATAGCAATGACTTGTCATGACGTCATGTCATTTGACATGTCATCGCGACATGCCATTTTGACATGATTACATGTCACTTGTGACATGATCATCTTACTTGTGACCATGAAACGACGCCGTGACCGTGGCATCATTACACGTCATTAGGCATCACCACATGTTACTCATGATTATAACACGTCACAATAGCAATGACTTGTCATGACGTCATGTCATTTGACATGTCATCGGGACATGCCATTTTGACATGATTACATGTCACTTGTGACATGATCATCTTACTTGTGACCATGAAACGACGCCGTGACCATGGCATCATTACACGTCATTAGGCATCACCACATGTTATTCATGATTATAACACGTCATAATAGCAATGACTTGTCATGACGTCATGTCATTTGACATGTCATCGGGACATGCCACTTTGACGTGATCACATGTGACTTGTGACATGATCATCTCACTTGTGACCATGAGGCGATGCTGTGGCCATTTCATTCGTCATAACACATTATTAGGCGTCCCCACATGTCATCTATAACCATGACACTTCATCATGACAATGACTTTTCATCAAATCGTGTCATAAGGCATGCTATCGTGATATGATCACATCACATGTCACTTGTGGCCATGACACGTCACCATAACGATGATTTGTCATTTATGACATGTCACAATGACATAAAAACACGAAAAGTTGTCAACACTCTTTCGTGACGATTTCCGAGTTGGTATGAATAAAAACGACATTCACTTCTGGCATGACGCTGTATGCTCATGAGCAGCGCAACTACTCATTGTAATCGACTTCTCATCATCGCCGCTTCAGGCCCACCCCAAATTTATGCTCATTTGCAACGGCTCTTTCTCTTACCTCCAGACATACCACTTCGTCTTGTCAATTACCATCACCATCTTGCTATCACGTCAACAACTCCATCTACGCTGTGAAGTACCTCGCCAGTACTTGCACGTCACGTTGACGCGCCAAAATGAGCATCCTAAACGCGTCGTAATTTCTTGCCGCAGCTCCAAAAGCCCTCGCTATGCCCCACACCTCGTATCAAATAACGCCATTTAGCTCACCCTCTCTCGACGCTTATAACGTCGCAATTAAAAAGCGAAAAAAAAAACCACGACCCTCGACGCTGACAACTCTCAACCGCTCCTTCGTTGAAATCCTATTGTGCCTTTTCAGCGCAACGCCTCGTTCGACACTTCACGTCCTATTCGCGGTACTCCATCAACACTCCATCGCGTATATCTTGAGACGCGATACCTCGAGTCGTCGAGTTTCTCGATAAGGCATCGGAAAAAAAAACTAGGCTCGCCAATCGATAACGTGTAACCGTGCGAAAACGAGAACAACTTGACGTAAATTGTCATCAAATATGAAATATTCGGCGCGTTTATTCTCGCGAGAACGATAAGACGAGGACGTACCGTCGACGTTTCGCGGACGAGTACTCCTCCGGCCCATCGGCGGCTCGGATGTAAAAAACACCCCGAACCGGCACCGCGCGCGAGATGCAAGGCGGATAAAAATTGTTATTAATGGCCGACTATGATTCAGTGTCAGAATTTACAAATGAGTCGACTAAGGAAATAAGATTATCGTAGCTTTAATGTATATACTCGAAAAACGCGCTGCTTTAGAAAACGAGCTACAAGGTGTTTGAAAAATGATTTCGTGTTTTTCATCCCCCCCGCTACGGATGCTCGCACGCGATGGCCGATACGTCGAAACGCAGACCGGAGTTTCGTAAGGCGTTCGCTACGTGCAATCGAGCGTCCCACTTCGTCGCGTCATCGCGCAAATTACCGAAGATCGTTTCACGCGGCTGGAAGCTGCGAAAACTCGATAAAAATCCGCCTCCGTCGTCTTACTCTACCGTGACGCTTTTCGCTACGAACAATGGTCTAACTTCTTGGCGACATCTTCCTCGCGTCCCTTTGCGCCGCTCGCGTCCACCTGCGGTATCCGAACACCGGCACAGAGCGTATCGAACGCGATCGTCAATTGGCGCGCGAATAACGCCGATAAAACGTCTCCTTAAATGTGGATTACACTTTATCCGAGCATCCGCGGAGTCGCATTAACGTCCGTTGAACCCGTCGACATTCGCACGTTCGAAGCGTATTTCGGCGTAATAATGATGTATATCGTTAGCGTCGTCGTCGCGTATGTACCATCGCTATCGACGTTAAATTATCGGAGTACGAGCCCAGGGTCAACGTTTTCGTAATGCGACTCGGGAGTATCGCGCGGTGAAATGACATAATCACGGATCCTCGACATTGCTGATGTTGCATTAAAATGCTCGTAATTTGAAAAAATTTCGCGGTAAGCTACAATGCTGTCATAATTTACAGCAATGTTAATACAACAAGTAATCACGATGTAGATCATGTTAATGTTATAAACGTGTTAGCAAGATGATCGCAATGTTGATATAAGTCGTCGTCATGTTACAAGCAATTACTCAAGGTGAATGGTAAACATTGCTAACATAGTGACGTCATTTTACCAGCGATGTATCTACATGGAGATAGATTACCGGATTAGCGTGTTCGTGTTGTTACGACATTGCTAAAACTTCATCGATATCGCAATGCTGCCAACCTCCAATATGATATCAACATTGAAAAAAAGAATTCTTGCGTTTTTGGAACACATTTGTAGCCATGTTAACGTTCGGTAGCTTGATATTTCCATCAACATGGCGGTGTAACATTGCTACTACATTTAGATCATGCGTATGCCCATCACAATGTAACTTTCGAGCAATGTTGGTACACTTTTTTGAGCCTCGAGTCATACATGTAAACATATGTTAATGTTTACTTGCTCAATTTACATTGCTACTAACATGACGATGCGACAATGCACTTTTGATTGTTTGATCACTATGTGATGTAACTTATAGCAATGTTATTACCCTTTTTTGTGACTAAATGACTCGAAAATTGATTTGAATACATTTACATCAATGTTATCACGTAATCATGACGACATAACATTGTTAAATAATTTTTAACCATGTTCATCGCGATGTTAATGATGTCTTGGGGTTTGTAAGAATATTGCTAAGTACAATGTAACGTTACTATCACATTTTCATGCTATGTAGATCACTATATTTGCAAATTCTCGTTTATTATCAACGTCGCCGATTATTTTCTCCGTTGGTAGTATTGCAATAAGCGTTATGTTTAGTGTTCGTGTAAGATAGGTTGCCTACAAGTTCTGCCGAGGGGTTCTACGATTATTACAATCACCCTGTATAATGTTCAATCCTCGCTTTCACGTCGTTTATTTTTGATTATCAAGTCATAATGTAAAATTGATCGTCTGCTTTATACAAGACACGAATTGGGTTCTGAATCAAATTGTATATTATGAATTCGAAACGCAGTTGCATTTGGAGTATTTTTCTCGCTTTCGTTTCTCTCGACGAATCTCATCTCCGTTGCTCGTTTCGATTATATCGCCTTAAGTACTTGGACAGAGAGAAATGTCGAATGAAGAAGAAACGAACAGCTGCGAAAATCCATCGGTGGACATCCCGCTTCGGTGTTCTTTTTTTTCCAACGACGACGTTTCCGTTTAATTAACCTCGCGTCTTGGGATATTTTAATGGCGAGGATGGGGTTGAAAAGGCGAATGAGAAAAATCCATTTCGCAGGTTCGAATATAATCCGGAATATCGTGCAAATTGCATCGTCATTTCGGGAAACGAGATAATTAATGGAGACGTTTATCCGGCAAGATGTAAATACCGACGAGAGAAGCATGTTGACGCGACGACGGACGTGCCGGTTCTCTCGTCAAATTGAAACGCGTCGAAATCGTATAAAGTGGCTGGTTGCAGGATAGAGAGTAAAGAGAAAGAACGAGATGGAGGAATGGTACAATGCGAAGAGAAGGCGAGAGAGGGGAATACGGGCGTGTAATTAATCAAGCGGTTCATATTAAGTGATTTTCCATTACAAAGGCGAGAACGATGGCGAAAGCGGTTCGGTCGCCGATAATGAAATTGCGACTGGAATTGTCGGCGAGGGATGGAGAGGGGTAAGTGAAAGGGGCAATATCGTGGAATACGTTTCACGTATTCGTATACATACGTAAATAGCGAACGAAGGCGTGTATTGAGCATATGGACAAGGTAAGCCGACCGAGTGTGTTATTTTATGTGCAAATGACGTCATTAAGTGCTATTGTTGCTCTTTTCGGCGTATGCGTGTGTATTCGCGATCGTAACGAACGGTTTAGCAAATTAACCCGTTTGGGGTGAGTGTCCCCGTCTCCTTGGAATGAGCTAGCTTCGTTGATTTTGCCAATGCGAGATAAACGATATTAAAAGTACGGTTGGCGTAGTCGCGGAGCGTTTGTCTTTGTGGCGTTGATTCTATCGTCGAGTAGTCGATTCGAGATAATGGATGTTTTCGTGGTGGGTTTTCTCCTCGAAACGCTCCGTACACGTGAAACGGACGCTCAACGTTTGGAATATTATTCTGGTATTCGTCTATTTTGGCCTGGTTTCCTTAACAAAGTGTAAGCACGGTTATCGATGCGAAAAGAGGCTGCGACGAGGTACTAAGGCGGCGAGGAAATAGCTCCGGGTACTGTATCAGTCGGCCAACTATCTCGTCTGGCTTCTGTGTGCAGTACACGACGTTACTCATTACAATAATGGATTTTGTGTAAGGAAAAGCGACATTTCAAATTTCCTTTAGGAATTGAACAATATTGTGTACTTCTCGGTGCCGTGTTTGGTATATGGGCATAGTTGGGAAGACGTGCGGGCAAGGGGAAGACATTGTCGGAGTTACTTTCCGGTACCTATCTCTTTAAGGATATTTTCGTATCGAAGATGAACACCGAAGCGAGTTTCTCGTTGGTTTAAGTGCATTTCGGAAGTGTTGATGGACACGGAATCGTGAACGATCTTCTCGGCCTTTTCGCTGAGATCCAAGTCAGAAGCTTATGGAAATTGGGGTAAATTACCGTTATTACGGAATGGCGAGTGACAGCAAAATTGTTGCAATTGTCGTTTCATGATATAATCTTGACAAGTGGCAATAATTACCGTAAGTTCGCAGTATTTGCGGTAATTTACCAGTAATTTGCGGTAATTTACCAGTAATTTTCGGTAATTTACCAGTAATTTGCGGTAATTTACCAGTAATTTGCGGTAATTTACCAGTAATTTGTGGTGATTTACTGGTAATTTTTGGTAATTTACTAGTAATTTTTGGTAATTTATGGTAACGTACCGGTAATTTTTGGTAATTTACCGTGATTTACTGGTAATTTGCGATAATTTACCGGTAATTTATAGTATTTTACTGGTAATTTTTGGTAACGTACTGGTAATTTTTGGTAATTTACCGTAATTTAAGGGTAATTTGCGATAATTTACCGGTAATTTATGGTGCTTTAATAGTAATTTATGGTAATTTACTGGTAATTTGCGGTAATTTACCGGTAATTCATGGTAATCTACTGTCAATTTTTGTAATTTACCAGTAATTTAATTTATGTATGTAGTTCGCCGGTAAGTTACAATGATTTAACCATAATTTTCAGTAATGTACCATGATTTTGTGTATTTTACCTCCCAATTACGGTAATTTACTGTTGATTTACAGCCAGTAACCGATGATGATTTACCATAAATTTACGGTTTTTCGGTAACTTCCTATTAACTTTTCGTATTTATGATAATTACCGGTAATTTACTATGTTCAAAATTTGACGAAATTCGGTTCGCTCGTTTTGGCGTGGTGAGGTCACAAAGAAAGCGGCTATCACTTTATTTATGTATATATATAGATATAGATTTATCATATCCTGTTACCTGATTGGTCAAAATTTTGAAATCAATTTACTCGGGATTGGTGCAACTTGCGTGAAAATTTGTTATTACCGATTTTGTAGAGAATTTAATTTCGAATCACCGGGCAGAGTTTATTCCTTCGTATGTCGCATTATCCACAAACTATATTGAAATTATATCCGCGTAATTCTTGCAGGGGAAGAAAATACTTCGAAAATACCGTCAAGTAAATAAAGAAGAAAAAACGTGAAAAAAAACTCCCCAAAAATAACTTCACCGTTTCGTCGGGAAAAAACGCTTTGTTAACGATTTAAATTAAGTCTCGCGAACAATGCACGCCTGCTCGTAGAAAAACGCAAATTTTCATCTCGACGGCTGCTTGCCGCGGTCGTTCGAAAAAAGGCGACAATGACGACGTCGAAAGACCATCGAAAAACCATAGACGTGCAGGAATCCGAGGGTGAGGGAGAATATTAACGAGTAATAGTAATTTTCAATCATAACGAGTATTTTTTTCGCGCTTTGAATGGTATACGAATAAGAATATGAGAGCGCCGCGGTGGCGGGGTGGCTAAGGAGGGCACGCGACAATGCACATTCATTAAGAAAATGAACCGTATATAAGGTTTATTTGCAATAAGAGTGAAAATAAAAATGGGGTTTTACAAATAGAAAAGCTCTACGAGATGATAACGGGTAGGGGATGAAAGCTCATAAGCGAATGACCTTTTTTTTTTTGCTCATTGTACACCAATTTTTTTCATTCGAGTATGGGCGAGTTGGGGCGGAAGGCGAATATGGTGTTTTTTTCGTGCCTTTTTTTGCGCTTCGAGAAAAGCGGTGTTTTTATGGCGACGCGACGGTGGGGGGAGGGCGAGCGAAGAACGAAGATGAAGAGGAAACGTTAATAAATTAAAATCGTACTAAGCTTGATAATTGTTGTTTACAAGAAAAAAGATTTTCTTCAGAATTATCTCCGTTTTAGTGAAATTTTTTCCGCTCGTCTGTCTCGTTGGTATTCTTTTTAAAAAGAGAGTTTATTTTCTTTTTAAATGGAAGTTTAATGGGAGTAGCCGTCACGCTAAATTAAAAGTCAACAGTCGTTTTTTTTCCTTGCGCCGAATGGAAATTCACTCTTGGGTGTTTTTTTTTGTACGTCGAAGCTTTTTTTTTCTTGCTTCGAATTATTTCTTCATCGTTTTTCTTAAGTCGCGGGTCCGGGTCGCGGTTCGGTGACGCCTCATGCGTGTAGATGCGCCTCGAAAGGCTCGAGAAGGATTAATTAATTACGCGGACGCGTCTAGAAACACCCCCAAGGCGAGATTACCGGTCAGGTAAAAATACCGAAAAAATTGCCAAATGAAGAAAATCACTAGTCGACGAAACCAAGCGAAAGGATGAGAAAGTCAAACAGCAATAAAACGCGAAACGAACGAAATCGGTCGAATTTATATTAAAGGGGCCATTTTTAAGGAACCCCTCTTCCCCTCGAGCTGGGTTTATGTATATAAGATACGTTATCCGGCGACGTAGTCGTGTTGAATGGACGAAAGAGAAGATGAAAAAAAAGGGAAAAAAGGCAGCCTTTGGCGAACTTATTACCGTTATTTATTTGTTATTATAATGCGAAAGCCATTGAAAAAGTATATTTTCTGATGACCATAAAATGGCTTTTACGAGTCTGTTTCTCACTCGAAAAAACGGGTCAGCATCTCATTGAAATTTATAGCTTAAAGTTTTATTATCGGTTCAGCTGGAAAAAAAAAAGAGTAAAAAATTACAACGACAAAGGAGGAAAAAAAAGGTAGCTAACATAAGGATAAAGCTAATAATTTATTATGTTTTTGGGAAAAAAATCTTATACAACGAATGTAAATTGCCAACGTAATCTGATTTAGGTTTTACAATTCTAGGGAGAGGGGAAAAAATAACAGAAACATAAGCGAAAGAGAGACGAAAAAATACGAGAATTTTTTTACCCAGTTAACGAGACCGAGTAATTTTTCGTTCGAACGACCGAAGACACGAGCTAAATACCCGAAGCTCGTGATATATGTTATGACGACTCGTTCGTTACGTCGTGGTTGTAATTTAATCACGATGTAATCATTTTTGGCGAAATTTCGCTCGTATTCGTGTCGGAGATGTTATCGGTCACGATGGACGCTAGATATACGACGATAAACGATATAAATAAATAGAGCGGGCGCGAATGAGGAGAATAAAGAGTTGAATGATCCGTTTTTCAAGGCGTTCATCGTTATTCAACGTGCAACGCGAATACACGCGAAGAAGCGTATTCGACGAGCTTACGTATACTTACCCCCTTTTTTTTAATACAACAAATGCGAAATCTCGCTGAAAATACCAAACTAACGATAGAGAAGAGGTTCGCGCGCCTTTTTTATTTTTTTACGCGAGACGCTAAGAAGGCGAAAAAATAACCAGGAAAATAATAATCGCTTTCGCGTTGTTACTCGGTATTGTCTGGCGCGCGAAAAAACGCAACAAGTTATACGTATCGCGAGATTACGCTGAATTATATCGCCTTCAAAAGAACCACTTAACGAGCCAATTTATTCGCGAAATTATCGGCGAGAAAGTAAAAATTGCGCGAACGAACGGATTTATCGAAGAATTACGTAAATAACGTCGGAGCGTGTGGTAAATTACGCGTAATTACCGCGAGTTACGAGTATTATTTGCCCGTAATTACCGTAAGTACATGGTAGTCCAGTTCGTTATTATCGGTAATTACCGGTAATTTACCGTGTAGTCTTTGAAAGTTACTAATTACGATAAATCACCATCAGCGGTAATTATGGTAAATTACCATCAAAGGTGACTACAACGAATTACCATCCAAGGTAATTACGTAATATTACCGTCAAATGTAATTACGGTAAATTACCGTTGGAAATGATTCTGGGTAATTACCATTGAAAATAATTACAGTAATTTACCTTCAACGGTAATTACGGTAAATTACCGTCAACAGTAGTTCCGATAATTTACTGTCGAAGACAATTATGGTAATTTATCATCAGCGGTCATTTTTGAGTCACGGTGAAGTGTTTGTGTTGTTACGTACTCGAAGTTGAAATTTGTAGTTACGTATTGTTTGCAAAAGTTTACAGCATGTTATAGAAATTATCGTAATTTGTGGGTATGACCGTAATTACGGTAATTCACTCTTACCTATGATTCCCAAAACGTGTGTTCGCTTAGTCAGAAGAGAAATTATGTTTGTGAATCGAGGTAAATTACCCAGGTTGGTTAATTACAGTAATTTACTGTATTTACAGTAGTTTACTGTAATTACGGTACTTTACAGTAATTACGGTACTTTACAGTAATTACGGTAATTTACTGGTTTTTGCCCAAAATTACGTTAATTTTGAATTGCGGTCAATTTTTTGGAAGATTTTGCTGAAAACGTGGATTTTTGTTGAATGGTTTTCTTCCGAATCGAGCTTAATGAAAACAAAAGTGGTATTTGCGATTTAACGAGGTATAATGATACATCAAAGGGCACCATTTTAGAGTTCTGGAAAACGCGAATAGTAAAACCGTCAAATGGATGTTTTCGCACCGTAAACGAGCTAGGAAGAGATGGAGTTAGTTAACAGCGTTTTAGACGTGCAGTACATTGGTGCCGAAATTCAACTTTGGACGCAGCGGTAGCGGCAACTTGCGGCGGTGTCGTGTAAACATCCACGCGTGTTATTTTTAGGCGGCGAAAAAGTATTCAGATGCGGATTGAAGAACCGAAGTTTCGTTTGAAAGGCGCATACGGGATGAACGACGTTTTGCTGAACACGGCGCGCTGCCTGCGAAGAAAATATGTGGAAATTCGGCGCGGTCGTTAGGAACAGCGACGGAAGGTCGTAGGAAAAACATAAGTTATTCGGATATGTATACGGAGGAGGAAGTAGCGAACAAAAAGGAGGTCGGGGTGAATTAGAACGGTATAATTTTCATTTAAATGGAGCCGGCCGGCGGAAATGAGGAGGAGAAATTCAACAAATGAAAAGGAAACGTCCGAGTTTTAGATGTCGGACTATGAAACTTTTTCGGACGTTTGTTTGCCTTTCGAATTGACCGAATAGCAAGTTTCGAGGTTTATTTTACGTGCCCGACGACTTTACGGCCTCGCGAATACCGATTTTTTACCACGGTTTATTTTCGGAATTCGAGAGTAGGTATGTGCGTACGAAGGCATGAGGTCATTTTGGCCGCTTTCGAAGGTTGAGGAAAATTAAACGCATCGAATATGAAAATTTCGCTCAAGGAGCCAAAGAGGGAAATTGATCGGTAAAGCGTACAAAAAAAAGATTTTTAATAGAGCTTTCGGTTAAGTTTTTTTAGTCCATTTTTCCCTCTTTACTTTTTTTTTTTTGATAATTTCTCAAATGTCAAAGAAAAAAGAATTCGAGCGCGTTTTGTAAAGTCCTTAACATAACGAAAATTATTCTCCCCGAAGAATAAGAGAAAAAAGTTCTAGAAAGTTTTCTTTTTTTTTTCATAAGGCGAATTTTTTTAAACGCGACTTAACGAAGTATTTCAAATACATCATTTTGCGGGTAATTTATAATTTTTTTTGTCGAGCCTCATACCTCCTCGATCCCCATCTTTGGTTTTTTTACGCTATACGTGAAGAAGGATTTATTTTTTTCGATTTTTTTTTTTCAAAACGCCTTGAAATATGGTTAGTGGCGCGCGTTCGAGTTAAATATCCAGCGATACGAGGAACGATGTCGGTGTTCTAGATTTTTTTTCGTTTTCGTTTTTTTTTTTTTTTAAATATACAATTTTACGTCGTAAAGTCGCGATAATCTCGAAGGTTTTGCTTTTTGCTGGAGACGTTAGCGGTGTAAATGTGACTGGAGTTATACGCGGTTAGAAGTAGAATTAAAATGGCGTTCGTTTGAGATAGGCTCATGCACGGTGGCGTGAGGAAAGCGGTGACAAGAAGGATGGTTATTTTGTTTATTTTAATGGTCGTACGTTGCGGAAATGCGTACACTGGAATCGATTTGCGGTCCAAGTGGAGATTAATTAGCGGTGTCGATTCGAATGTACAACTCTCAAGAGCTATGCTCAGGCTGAAGGCGAGCGTAACCGACGTGAACCTAATGAGGCGTGCTTTCGTGCTTTTTTCTGCGGCTTTTTTCGAGAGGCTTTTACTCGTCGGTGATCGTGGTATTTCCAGAGTCGCGGCTAGCCCCTAAGGATGTATTTTCAGGTGCTAATCGAACGTATATTTCAACGGGATGGCGAATTTACCATTTGTAGCGTGCGTCGAGCCACAACAGGTGAATTTTTCGAGACGAACGATGGGCCGAAATACGATGTGAGTGGTTTTTGAGTTTTATTCGCAATCAGGTTCAAAGCGAAGGAGTAACTGTGCGAGTAATACTGAAGCAAAGTAACAAAACCTCAGATGAGGAGAAACTCGTCGTCGATGATGCAAAAATATTCGTGGTGATCATGCACTCTTTTCGCAAAATTTTGAAAAAAATCACGTCTTACGTAGAAATTACGTGTAATTTTGTGCAATACGATGTAATTACCAGTAAATTACCACAATTTACCATAATTTACCATAATTACTAGTAAATTACCATAATTTACCGTAAGTACGCTAAATTACCGTAATTACCAGTAAATTACTGTAATTTACCGTAACTGCGCTAGTTTACCGTATTTACCCGTAAATCACCATGATTTACCATAATTACACTAGTTTACTGTAATTACCAGTAAATTACCGTAATTACGCTAATTTACCGTATTTACCAGTGAATTACCATAGTTTACCATAATTACGCTAGTTTACTGTAATTACCAGTAAATTACCGTAATCTACTGTAATTACGCTAGTTTATCGTAATTACAAATAAATTAGCGTAATTTACCGTAATTACGCTAATTTACCGTATTTACCAGTAAATTACCATAGTTTACCATAATTACGCTAGTTTACTGTAATTACCAGTAAATTATCGTAATCTACCATAATTACGCTAGTTTACCATAATTACGCTAGTTTACTGTAATTACCAGTAAATTATCGTAATCTACCATAATTACGCTAGTTTACCATAATTACTAGTAAATTACCATAATTTACCGTAAGTACGCTAAATTACCGTAATTACCAGTAAATTACTGTAATTTACCGTAACTGCGCTAGTTTACCGTATTTACCCGTAAATCACCATGATTTACCATAATTACACTAGTTTACTGTAATTACCAGTAAATTACCGTAATTACGCTAATTTACCGTATTTACCAGTGAATTACCATAGTTTACCATAATTACGCTAGTTTACTGTAATTACCAGTAAACTATCGTAATCTACTGTAATTATGCCAGTTTACCGTAATTACCAATAAATTATCGTAATTTACCGTAATTACCAATAAATTATCGTAATTTACTGTAATTACGCTAGTTTACCATAATTACAGTAATTGTTGAACAAGTTAATGTGAATACTGTAATTACATCATCTGTAAATTACCGTAATTACTAGTTTCGGTAATTTACCACCCCAGTTGACGGTTTGTCGTGTTATCACCGGATGGAGTAATTTACCTCGGTTATTGCTGTGACTCGAACACCTTCGCCGATTTCACTGATTTATGGCCTTCGTTCGCGAAAAGTAGGCGCGAATGTTTTCTTATTTGCGCCACCGCATTCGACAAATGGTTATTTGGCGTATATACGAAGGGAAGTAAAACGGCAAGACGGTATTTACGAATCTGAATTAAAGTCGCAAATAAAGCAGTATCGAGTATCTGCGACGTTTTAAATTGCGAAGAATTTCGAGAAATGTCGTAGACAAGCAGAGACATCAAGAGTAAAGAGAAGCGTTAAAATTGCGGGTTTCTTTGTTAACTTGGCGTGTAAAACACGACGCCCTATATGCGACTGGGAGGAGAAGGACGATTATTCGGTGCGCGGCAACGCCGTCGTTGTCGTATATTACTGGCGTAATTTTTCACCCGTTTTACGAATTACCAAAATTAGCGAACAAATGAAAAACGTCTGCGAAACACGACACAATAAAGTTTCACTTTTGTTTACGAGGCCGGGGTTGGAATCGTTTCTTCGGATTTAATTGCGCGTAAATGTCGTTAATAATTTCGCCCGGTGAAGTGGTACGATTTTATGTTTAGTAGCTAGCTAACGGCTACATATTCGTTGTCGTGTATAGCGTACTAATACCGCTACAATAGCCTATTTCGTCGTACCTACACACAAAGGAGGTGCGCGCGAGAAGCACCATCGAGTGTGAAAAGAACGGAGTGGGGGAGTGGGAAAACGAGGGAGAAACCCCGCTGGCTTTGGGTACGCGTCACACGTAACGTACGTTGTTTTGGCTCGCGTTAAGTTGAAATATAAGCTGGACGTTTTTATTACAAGGTTCTTTTTTTAATGAGGAGGACGAAGAGGAGAGATAGGAGGAGGTGGACGTATAAGGCGAAAATTTACGCTCTCGGTGTTAGAATCGGGAGGTCATTTGATGTGCACAACTTACAATAACGTTGTGGTTTCGCGTTTGATTCGCAGGTACTTCAACGATCGTCGAATAACCGAAAACGAGACCGAATACGAATTCTCGGAGAATAGCTTAAGATTGAAGAAGGCCGATAGGAATTCGATGGGGGTGTATTTTTGCAGTTTGGAGAACGAGGTTGGGGTGTCGAATTCGTCTAAGGCCACCGTTAACGTGTTGTGTAAGTACACGAATGCGAAGTGAGCGAGATGGAGCTGAACGAAGAGACTAATTCCTCGTTTGCAGATCCTCCGACGGTTTACGTCGAACCAATGACGTCGACGGTGGTTAACGAGACGGATCGTCGGGAGATATCGTTTGTCTGCAAGGTGTATAACGGTAATCCGGGCGAATTGGAGGAGGTGCGGTGGTACCACAATGGACGTTTCATGGAGGACAAAAACATCAGTAATTTGGTATTGGACGGTGTGAAAGAGAATCACGGTAATTATTCGTGTGCCGGTAGAACGAGCGCCGGTTTGGGACCGGTATCGGCGCCTCAAGAGGTTCGGGTACAACGTAAGTATGACGTGGTGTGAGTGGCGGCGCTCGGAGCGTAGATTTATCGGGTGATTCGTAGGTTTACCTGGTCCGGCGAGTATTTGGTATTACTTGACCAACGATCCGGAAAAGAAGCGGAATCCGGTGGTGAAGAAGGGTGATAAGATCACGTTGGCGTGCCACGTAAGGGAGCTCGGGTGGCCGCCGACGACGCAGTATGTTTGGCACTTGGGTACCAGCGAAAGTAAAAGCGGACAGATTGAGAATATGTTGGTGATCGATAACGCCAAAGTGGGAGATATGTTGAATAATTTCACGTGTAAGGCTGCGAACGCCGCGGGATATGGTGAAAATGCGTCTATCGCGTTGGAGATTCATGGTAAGTATGTGTATGGTGAGGTATTTGTGGGGAGAGGAGGGGTTTTGGTTTCGCAGGTGTATGGGAGGTATGTTAGGTTTAAGGCGACTTGATCGAGTTAAAAGCAGGTGGAAGCTAAGCAACCTGACGCAGTGAGAAAGTGCATGGAGGACTTCTTAGTGTCACTAAAGGCGCATCTGAGTCGAAAAAGTTGCCTTTTTTCGAACAGGCGCTTTCATAGGCAACTTGATTGGCGTCATTGAGAAGCCGAGAATATCGTGCCGTTTTATCGGCTAAGTGAGACACGCCGGAGTCAATGAAGTTGCCTATTTTGTGAACAGGAGTCCGCGTAGGCAACTTATCAGGCTTCAGTGTGAGAAAGAAAGGGAATGTTGCTCATTTGGTAGCTACGTTAGGCGTACTGGAGTCAAATGAGTTGCCTATTTCGTGGACAGATGGAGTAGCGAGGGATTTCATCGGCGTTAGAACGCAACACGTCGTTTGGTCTAGCCATGATACCTTGGTAGGAGTTGATTAAGCGTGGATTTTTGTATTTCCAGCTCCGCCGCTGATATTGAACACGATAACATACGTTAACGCTTCGGTGAACGATTCTTCAGCCGAAATTAGATGCGACATCGAGTGTTACCCGTTGTGCGACGTGAGTTGGAAAGTGGGCGACGAGCCGATCGACAACAGCAGCAAAAAGTAAGCGTGTTTTCGAAAATATTGTCGGATCTGCTCGACGATTTACTCAAGGTACGTTTTTAACGGCGCAGATACGAGATACTGAACGAGTACAAGGGCGCAGCCCAAGACAAAAATGATTTCCCGAGCGTAACTTCGAAGCTGCGACTGATCACGAAGGAGTTCGAAGGAGGCGCGTTGAAACCATACGTGGACGATGCGTCGTACACGTGCGTTAGCACAGCGAACGACGTCGGACCCGGGGTCGAGTCTACCATCGTGTTCAAAGTTCATTGTAAGCTTGCCCCTAGCGACGGTGCCGATTTCGTGTGAATTACATATCATTTTATACGCAGTTCCGCCGACGAACATGACCATCAAAAGTACCACCGGTCTGGTGCGGGACACGGTGCGCGAAGGGAATATACCACCGAGGGTGTTATGCGACAGCGATGCGAGACCTTCGGCTACATATCGATGGTATAATACGCTCACCAACGAGACCGTATCCTCTGGAGCGGTGCTGAATTTCGCCAGACCTATTAATCGATCCAACGAGTGGACTTTTACATGCGAAGCGGTCAACGAGCATGGACGAAATACCACCAATTTGGTGTTTACCTTTGAATGTAAGTCGTCTTGTGAGTGATAAGTGGTCGTGCAGGTTTCAGATATGGGGTTTTTGCAGATAAGCCAAGCTGCGTGATTGAACCCTTCGAAGAAGACGACGCGAAAGGATTAGAATGCAAGGCCATCGGAAATCCGGCCGTTAATAATTACACGTGGACCAAAGTAGTCAAAGAAGAAACCGAAAAGGTTAATTTGGAGACGAGAGCGGGGAAGTTGAATTTAGATATATCCAACGAAGACGAGACGTATTATTGCGTCGCGTCGAACGTAGTCGGGCAATCGGAGCCGTGCAAATATGATGTACCAGGTAATTACAAAGTCATAAGTGTTTGAAAATTCGCTATGTCGAAAAAGATGATGCGAACTTTTGTTTTTTTTCTTGCATCAGTATACCAGGAAAAAAGTAGTAAGTTAATGCAACAAGTTGATTATATTTCCTCGAATCGCTTTTTATTTAATGTTTAACGGTTTATTGTGTTTGGTAATTAAGATGTAAAGACGAGGAGGGGTTGGTTTGTGTTGTAAAAGCTCCGATTGGTGTTTGAAGCGGCGATAATACGAGCTTCAGGTGTGATTGAAGTTCAGGGTGCTTGGTGTAGGAGGCGAAGTTGTGGTTTTGTTCGATGGATATGCCTTGGGGAAGAGGTTGAAGTGGGGGAGAGGAGGTTTACTGATTTGAATCTAAAATATAAGTATCTCAATGTAATCGAAGAATATCGCCTGTCGGAATTCCTTTTATTTCGAAGGCAAATCAGCGAAGATGGCCTTTTATCGATGATCTCGATGAAGGACTACGCTGCAGTTGTACTAATCTTCAAGTTATTGTTACAGCATCCGGGAACTGGCTTATGTATTTGCTGAAAACTCAACGTTACTTCATCTATTTGGCGATCGCGATCGGTGTTATATTCTTGGTGATAATAATCTGCAGCTTGATCATATTGATTTGTCGTAAACGAAGAGCCAACGAGAAATGTAAGTATCGTGTAGTTTAATCGTACACGTCGATTAGGTATAGACACGTGTCGTCGCGAGGTGCGTACACGTAGATTATGGTGAATTACACGTGAACGTGAAACGATCACGTAGAGGTTTGTAATGGTTACGTGTAAAACGACGCAGCAGAAATGGCATTTTTGTAAGAAATTTAACGAGAAAATCGCTTTTTAAGAACGTAGTTATTCTGCGCGATGTAAGGAAGCACGCAGGTATTGTATATGCGAATGATATTTATATTTGAATTTTATTTACTCAAGTGGTAGTGTGTAATTACGCTTAGCATGCTAAAGAATTGCTCGTTTGCTACGTTAACAAATTCTTCTTAACGTATCGCAGTTGATGATTTTTCCACGTGAAACGAGCCACATTTTAATGCATTCAGTTTGATCTTTTTTTTTTAACTCTACTAACTCGATTATTATTTTGGTTTATTTTTTAATTTGTTTCTAGACAATAACCGCATTGATCTGCCTAGCAGACAGAAGTAAGTGTCGCATTGTACACGCTAACGCTTTACGGGGAGGAGGGAGTGTTTTGAAAAAAAGTTATACCGCATGTGACCGCGATGTATGGTGGTGAGGTGTAATTTCGGGCGTTCGGTCGCGTCGTCACGAGGTTTTGATGTTTTCGAAACAACCCCCTCCCCTGTTTGTACTCGTCGCTTGTAATTGTAACACGCTTAAACGTGAAATTTAGTTTGGACGCGAATAACATAACGGACGGAGTAACGCCGGCGCCTATGATACCGAAATGGCCGCTTAAGCCCGGAGTACTGGTGCACGTGAATAATAATCACGTGCTGAACGCCAGACGCGGCACGTTGAACGCGACGCAGAATAATCAAAGCAACCATGTTAACGCGAATGCTAACAATAATCAGAACGAAAACCAATATTATACGGCGGCCGAGAAACGTTCCAAACGAGGTGAGATTTTAAAGAATATCGGTAACGAGTCGCAACGTTCTAGAGCGCAGCGTATAAAGCATATGTTTTTCGCCGAACAACTCAAATACAAGACGGATACGTTGCCGGGGGTGTTCCACGGAAAGTCCGGAGGTAAGAAACGCTTCGGTGTTGGTGATGCGTCGAGGTGGCGGGAAACGAACGAGGGGATGGGCGAAACGCGGAAATGGATGCGGATTCGTGTTCGGCGACCTCGAAAACGTAACAATCGATAGGTCGCAAGGTATACGTAACTGGTGGGGGGAGGGTTCATCCCTACCATTTCCCCTGCGGTGTTGCTCCTCACGATGTGATGTGAGGAGGAGGAGAAGGTGATTTAGCGGGATGCAACATCTAAGACAGTGTTTTTATAGTAATGGTAGGAGGCATTGGTTTGAGTTAATTTCGCATGTTTTCCGCCATACTACTCTTCCCCTCCTTCTCCCCACTACCATCTCGTGAACATGTCATTCGGATACACGTTAAGAATGGGAACTCGAGTAAAGATTGGTGTAAATTATTTCTTACAAAATCAAGAACATGTTCGGTCGAGTGAATTCATTGCATTAGAGATCAATTTTTTAGAAGTGGGGAGTGGTAGGGTAGATGGTGGGGAGCGGACATCAATTAGCTTCAAAGTATAGGTTGTGGCATATCGAAACATAGGTTTTCAAGGGTTCCGAATTCGATTTCGTGATTGATTTCACGATTGAGAAGAGTTAAAGTGGAAGTATTGGGGTGAAGGGAGGGAAGCATATGCTGGAATCGTCAAATTTTGAATTATGAAGTAGCAAAATGTGTATTTTTAAGGTACCTTAGTACAAATCAGAGATTATTTTCATGATCATGAACCCTGTGGTTGAGAGTAATGGGGAGGCAGGGAGTGGGGAGCTGATAATAAATGTCATCAAGACCCATTTGTGTTGTGTGATATAAGGAAGTATTTCTTCGGAGCTCTTGAACCAAATCCAAGTTTGATTTTGAGATCGAGTATACCGAAAGTGAGGGTAGCGGGGAGCTTGAGGGTGGGGAGTGGGGAGGTGACGCAAACTATTTCCAAAGTACGTGTTGTGGGGTATCGAAATATATGTTTTCGATGGCTCCGAATCCGAATCCGAGCTTAATTTTGCAATCGGAGCATTTCGCGTGTCAAAACGTCGTTTGTAGTGTGATGTAATCAAGTCGAATTTCGTTTTCAACGAGGAGAAAATAGCGATAACGGAATTTTATGGGAAAATACGAAGAAATTATTCTTAATTAAATATCCCGAGATTTTTTCCCTCGCTTTGAAGGCCGCAATCCAACGAAAAAGAGTAAAACTCGGTTAAACTCGCTTAAACGACGAAGAAAACTCGCGAGGGAGAAGTTTAAACGCTTTTTAGCCTGCAGAAAAAAGTTTATTCGAGATTATTATTATGCATCGGCGGCTCAGTCGGAAGAGGGTTACCTTGACGCGAGTACTTCGCCCTTTTTTGGAATAAGTTTACGTTTCGGTATTTTCGCGAAAACGAAGAGGGTTAATTGATCGGTATTTACGAGTTGGGAAAGTTATCCCGAAATGATTTTTTCTTAGTGTGGGCGGTGTTTCGTGATGGTGCAGGCGAGAAAGAGGAGGGCGATAATTGAAAGCGAACAGCGTAGGAAATACGGAGTCATTAGGAGGCTGGTGGAAATCTTTGAGATGTAAATTTTTTAACGCTGTAAAATGGATATTAGCTCGGGTCGCTTTCGAAAGTGGCATTTCGCCGGTAGATTTGTTTTAATTGAGATGAAAATTAGTGTAATAGAAAGTTATTAGGTGAGTTTTTTCCCTTGTGATGCTCGAACACGATGTAATGTTGCTTTTTGAAACGCTTTTGGCTTTTGAATGCTTATGAGATTTTCGTAGATGATTGATTTTAATTGAGTTTTTTTGCTCGTTTGGATTTTCTCGTTGATATTTTGAGTAGTAGTGTCGTTCAAAAAATTCGATAATACCGTTGTACCGACTAATCCGAGGAAACGGAAAAAGCCGGGAACAGGTAAGTCGAAGTAAAGATAACGGATGTTATTTTCAGGTCGAATTGATCATCGAAGTAAAGATGGTAATTAAAAGTGTACTTTTGTTTGATTTTCTTCGCAGGCTCCAACGATTTAAGCAACAAGAGCAAGAATAGTTTTCATTCGGCGAACGACGCCCTGCTGCAGCCAGACAACGATAAAACGTTTTACGAAAATTTACCATTTCACGGAATGCAGAATCCGCCGAATAAGGTAAAACTCCGGCGAGTGACGTAGCTTGACGTGTTGCTTGTTTGTGAGCTTGGTTTGTTAGTTCAGCTTGTGTTTGTTTTGTTTTTTTTTTGCGATATATCGATTTAAACAGGCGTCGGAACCGTCATCGGTGCCAGCGTCGTCTCAGCCGGAGACCGAAGGTAATGTACGTCCGTCGAGTTCGCAAAGCCAATACGATGGCTCGTCCGGATACGGCTCGACTCGTAGTCGGAATACCGGCACCGTGGCACCGGACCAGAAGACTGAGCCGGATGGCGACGATTCGAGGTTCAATTCGTTGCGGCCAAAGAGGTCGAGACCGAATTGGCCGCAGTTTAGGTCGTTGAGGACGCCTAAAAAGAGTAAAATCGCCATGTTACCTATTAAAGAATCGTCGCCCGGTGCCGAAACGAAGCCGGAGGACGAACAAGTGCCAAAGATACTTCCTAAGCCTGTACCCGCGCCTCGTAAAGTCATCGGGTTTAGTTTTAATAAACCCAGTGCCAAGCATACGTATCAAAATGTTCCTATACCTATTACGCCGAATAGTGCGTCCCAAAATGCGGCTATCGATAAAAGCAAGGTTTGTAGTATCCGCCAATTCGTAGTTTTTGCGCCCCCGAAGTAGTGCGTCGCGATGTGCGCAAATGTGGCCTACTAACTTTACCGTTTGAATTTTCCAGGCCTCTTCGCATCTAACCAATTCTAGTCCTATGGAGTATTTTAGACTAACACCTACTAATAAGACGAGACAGTACAATGGTAGCATAACCACTAATCTAAGTTTAAAGAAGCCAAAATCCAATAACGTGCTTTCGCCGACGTTCCCGCGAAGTGGCCCGCCGACTGTACCGAGGCACCATTCTTCGTATCCGTCCACCCATCAGCTAAATAACGGCCTCGTGTACGCCGATTTAACAGTTAGTAGGCATAAGAAGAAACACCACAGGCATGCGCCTATCTCGAATACCCAAACGTATCCGTACCACACGGAATACGCGGTTATTAAATTTCACGATGTTGGAAGAGAAATCGATGTGTGAAATGTGTAAGTATCCTTTGACTGGAGGATTTGCTGGTGATGGATCGTGATGATTTGGAGTGCCGGAGGAGCCGATTTTCATACCTATCGATGATATTTAGCGCCTTCGAAGCGACTGCTCGCTGCTGTGCAATCTAAACTACTTGGTTTTTTTGGGAATGAGCTGTGTGCTCGAAATGGTCAAATTTGTAGCAAATTTCACCCCAATTTTGCAACATTGTCAGCGTCGCGAATGAAATTATTTAATTGAGGTGTTTTTGCGACGGTGAAAAAGTACCGCGTGCTTGTAATTTTTGTATATCTCTGCAGGTTTTGTCGTAATTTGATTTCTTTTTTCAAAATTTTAGAAAATAGCAAAAAATTATTGGAATAAAAAATATTTCTAAAATAATTCCCAACAACTTTTATCTGAAAAATTTTTCTCTTCGGTTGCTCCAAGCCTCGTTAGAACTTCTCAATCGAAGAATTTTGCGCAATTTGACGAATTGCGACGAAATTTGAGAAGATACGAAGGAAATATTTATTACAAAAAATATTCCTCGTTCAATTTCCAACAAATTTTGTTTGAAGAGTTTTTCTCTCAAGTCATCACGAAGTTATATGACGTTGTAAGACACCAACCAAGCAAACATACTCACACTCGAGTAGTTTAGATTGCGCGATTATCAAATGAAAGGCGATTCCGATGTGCACAGTGTGCATCATCACAGATGATTGGCAAATATCCGAATATATGGATTATTAATATTTCACAACCTTTCAATTTGTTTAGTTTTGGCGATATTTCGTCGAATTAATGTAAAAATTATTTCGCACGCAGCCTTTCAGACCGGAATTTTCGGACATGAGTTACGCGGACGTAGATTATCGCTCTTACGGTCCGATTAATTACAAAGCGGCTTCGATTTACGCAGCGGCGGCGGCTCAAAAGCAGCGAAACGAATCGGAAACGGAATCGGAAGATTATCTGCTTTGAAAAGGTAAAGCGGCGGCGGCGCAGATTCCAGCGAAGACTCGGCGAAGCGTGTACGTGTCGGAAAATTCATCGTGTGCAAATCGACTGCCTAAAATATTTTGATAATGTACAATTTAAGCGCGCACTTTATATATAATGCGAAAAATCGTTTCATTTTGTTACCTTTTTTAATGTTATTATTCGTGTATGTAATATGGTTTTTTTTATCATTTTTATTATTGTATCATTTATATGTTTTTTTGGTATTCTTTGACGTATGTACACGGTTTGTTTTTTTCGTTCTTTTTGACAAAAGTAGATTATGGAGTTTGGAGATCCGGAATTTTATTTTAGTGTAGTGCGAGACAATCACTGGACATTTTTTTTTAAATTAGTTTTTTATAGTTTGTAATGTATTTTTGGATTTGTTTTGAGAACCCTTGAACGCGATTGCCAAATACGTACGTTAATTTTTACGAAAAAGATTTTCTAGTCAATTCTTTGGCTCGTGTGTAATTAACGGAATATCTCGTTTGGATGCATACGATGCGTTTGAAGTGTATAAAATGGACCCCGATAGATCTAAAATCCCTCCTGCGTTGTTTTCTCCTTCTTTGTATATAAAATTAATTCGTACGACACGCGTTATTTTGTAGAATTTTCGTCATCGCGTACCAAGTACAGGTTATTTTGAAGAACAAGATGATTTCCTTCTAGATGAATTTTTATTTAAATAGCAATACGTCGAGGAAACGTTTTTATATCTTTTCGTGATTTATTTATCCATATCTTTTACTTTCGTACAAGACTTAATTTTATAAATACTCGCGGAACTGCCTTGTTAGTTTTATACGGTTTTTTTTTCTTTTCTGGGGCCCGTATTTTCGTTGGATTTTTGAAGAGGAGATTCTTTGTGAAGCTTTTAGATGCCATATAATTTTTATCCATGTTGGAAGAAGGATATGCGTTTTTTTATGTTGCAGTGACTAATCCTATTTTGTCTTTTTCTTTATTGTAACTATTGTACGATTTACCTATCTACCACTGTGTGTATTTCTGTTTACATTGTGATGTTTTCTTGTATAATAATGTAAAGTTGATTGTATTAATAAAATAATTGTTGAGATTTTTATTTAAATGTTGTTTATGTTACAGAGTATCGAGGATGGAATGATTTGAGGAGGAATTCGAGTTGTTTTTCGTGGGTGTGGATTCAGAAGTAAAGATGTGAGTATTGAACTTTGCCTGTTATTATCCTTGATGATCCGTTCAAGTAATTTTCTAGTTGACATTAAGATGCAGAATCGATTTCTGTTCTCGTCACTTAACAAATCTCATTTTAGAAATGTTATCTCTCCGTTATCCTTTCTTCTTCCTTTGAGTACTTTGAGACTTTGAGTGTTGCGTTGATACGAGATGAAACGATATATAGACTACCTATGTTTGTCCTTGAAGCTAACTGGAAACGAAATGATAATTACTTATATTTCATAATTTACATCTGTACGCGAGTAATGTTGGTGATTTTCTCTCCGAAAGAGCCACGAGGTAAAGTTACTGTACATTGTTGCAGAATTGATCAATCTGCTGATAACGAGAGTGATAAACAAGGACGAATATCTGTATCGGAATTCACAAGACGATGTATTTTTAGATCATGTAAATTTTAATTTTCAGGCGAGATGTTATAAATCAAATTGTAAACATGTGTTTTCATTATGCTTTTGGCGGAATTGATTATATAGATGTAACCAGCTCATGTTAGCTATCTGTTGTTAATTTATCATCGAGATGGTTATCTGGTTACTACTTTTGTATTTAATGTGAATTCAATCACAAATATTCGGCGGTTTTATTACGAAATAAGATATAGGTTTTCATTTTGTAGGAGGAAATTTCTGAACATATGGTCTTGGACAGTGGAGAGTTTATTTTGAAAGTAATTTCAAGATGAGGATAGCGTTGCAAATGTTTTGTAAATAGGAAATATCCTTTGCATGGTGTATCTATAATATTCGATATTTGTGTTTCGGAACAATTCGTGAAATATCAAAGAGTAGGCTGAGTAGTTAATGAAAGTGAATTACTTGCTCTAGTGAACTTGAGTTTTATTATTTTTTAACTAACGGCACAAAGCGGTCATCAAATGATAAGAATCTCGTTACAATGAATGTTTACCATTTAACGATCAAACAGTAGAATTCGTTGCTGTAATCATTCTTGGAGTGATATTGAAATGTAATTAAAAGTTCAAAGAAGTTATCGGCGAATTTGCTTTTTGATAAGTTACATTAATTTATATGTAATTATGTCATTTCTATAAATATCCACATGTATTGGTACATGGTGTGCTCTCGTTGCCGATTTTATTTAAATAAAACAAGATACTTATTTTAGTCAAAATCCTGTTAAATTCTATATTTAGAAATTATCAGATCGTAAGACAACAGATCGTTCAAGGTTCAACGAATAAATCAAACAAATAAATATGCAGTATTTACTAAAAATTAAATAACAGTAGACTTGAAATATTCAGAAATTATCAAAGACAACACTGGAAACAGAATCGTTCAATGCATAAATAAAATAACACGATAAATATAATGCATCTCGTAAAAATCGCATAACGTTCGCATTAAATTCGAACTCCATCAAGTGGTAACACTGCTACGAACTTGCATCATGAACTTGGACGCGCGTCGGTTCATCGCAATGCATTGTATATGTATATTTAGTATACGAATAGACGTGTTACGTGGTAGGTGCGCGTTCGTGGTGTATTTTTAACGTTGTCGTAATTTTCAAAGGATTAAAATCGCCTGTTGATTCACCGGCATGTGCTGTAGATTAATTTGATTATTGGATTTATATCGAATAATTTGGCGATATGTGAATTTCGGTTATTTTCATTTCGTGATTATGCCTGCAGAAAATCGAAATTCCGACGCGTGTTCTCTTAACTGGGAAGAATTCTTCGGTGAGTTTGTTTACCTTTTACTAATTGAGTAATTAAAGAGTAATTTCAAGTTGTGGAGTTTTCCTTATTGAAGGAAATGACTCATGGATGAATACAAGTTGCAATATGGCCGACACTTGGCCAAAATAAACATGTGAAGAGTTGAAAATCGGAATATCGTGGGTGATGTTTTTATACGTGGGATAGTTATCAGAAGTCGTAAAATGCATTTTGATAAGTACTTCCTCGATTCTTCGAATCGTAGCGGATTTTCGATGTATTGTTTAAGTGATATTTTGTTATGATCCCGTTGGTCCGTCCGTCGCTGAATTGAATTTGTCATGAATGGAATATTAAGTGTATATTTGATAGTTGAGGTTTTACATTGTCTTGTTTTCGAGGATTGGCTTATTTGGTTTTAAATCGTATTGTTGATTTTTCACGTTCTATGTTTGACCTTTTCGTGGAAAAATTCCTCGATGCGTTAAGTTCGAGCAATATCGTTCATTTCGACTTGATTTTTTTCTAAAAAAATCCAAAATCAAAATATCAAATTGTAAAAATTAAAGGTATAAGCAAAACGAACCTG